>PVHX01010820.1:0-55544 GCA_004024805.1 Geosciurus inauris | reverse complement strand
TGACACATTTTACACAAATGGAGCACAACTTCTCATTCCTCTGGCTGTACACGGTACAGAGTCACACCGATAATGTAGTCATACATGTACATAGGGTAATAATGTCCATCTGAGAGTAACCTTTTGTGAGGAAGCATGCAGATTAAATGAACTAATACAAAAAAATGCTCAGAATAGTGTTTGGAGTTGAGGGAGCATTCAATAAACATTGGCTATTATTACTACTGAAAGATAATCATGTTGAGTATTTCCATCAGAGAACCTCTACTTTTGAGTTAGACCTCCAGTGATATGGCCCTTGAACTCTTCTGGTACACAGAGATGCACAGAAAGCATGAGGAATGTCAGGTGTGGTAGGACACATCTGTAATCCCAGCAGCTCAGGAGGCTAGGGCAGGAGGATTGTGAGTTCAACGCCAGCCTCAGCAACTTAGCGAGGCCCCGAGCAACTCAGCAAGACCCTGTCTCTAAATAAAATATTTTAAAAAGGGCTGGGGATGTGGCTCAGTGAGTAGTTAAGCATCCTTGCGTCAATTCTGAGTACCAAAACAAAACCAAAACAAAACAAAACAAAAAGCATGAGGGAGCTGTGATTTCAATTGAGTGCTGGTGAAGGAAGGGCCTAGGGAGTGACAGTCCAGATGTTAAAGAGTGCTTGGAACAATTAGCTGGCCCTGAACACTGAGCAAGAGGAGTCCATAGCTGCTGCTTTGTCACCCCACTCTTTGAGCTTCAACACTGCATTCCTTCAGAAAACATTATGAAAGCAACTCTTTTTTTTTTTTTTTTAATTTTTTTTGGTTGTTGATGGACCTTTATTTATGAAGGGTTCAAGGGTCATATCACTGGAGGTCTAACTCAAAAGTGCTGAGAACCGAACACAGGGCCTCACACATGCAAGGCAAGTGCTCTACCACTGAGCCACAATCCCAGCCCTGCAAGCAACTCTTGAAGCCTGCCCACACTTGGTTTTGCCCAGAGTCTCTTTCTAGCATCCACTTGAGCTCCTTCCACCAACCACACGATTTTGTAGCTGCACCAGCATAATTATTTGGGATATATTCCTTGTTCTGAAGATCCTGCCCTCCTGTGTTTGTTCAAGCTGCTTACTCAGCCTGGAAGTCTCTTTCCTATTTCTTTAGTCTAGCAAGATATTAGTCATCCATCCTGGCCAAATGTACTGGTTTTTGTGTCCACTCTTTCCTTCTCCCCTACTGTCCAGCAAGATGAATCACCCTCGCCTCTGTGCCCTTGGCATATACATGTTAAATACATACACCTTGTTAGGAACTGGATTGTGGGTCCCAAAGATGATATTTTGAAGGCCTGACCCTTCGAGTATGTGACTTTACTTGAAAATTGGGTCTTTACAGAGATAATCCAGTTAAAATGAGGGTCATTAGGGTAGGCCCTAATCTAACATGACTGGTGTCCTTATAAAAGGCACAAATTTGATCACAGAGACAGAGAGATGTGCACAGAGGAAAGACACAGGGAGACGTCCATGAGACAGCAGAGAATTGGTGCGATGCATCTACAAGCCAAGGAATGCCAAGGATAGCCAGCAAACGACAATCTAGAAAGAGAGGCCTGAAGCAGATTCTCCCACACAGCCCTCAGAAGGAACAACTCTGCCGACTCATTGATTTCAGACTTCTCTCCTCTGGAATGTGAGGCAATACATGTCTGTTATTAAGAGACACTCAGGTTGTGATATTTTCTCATGGCAGCCCTAGGAGACCAACACATTCCTCAACCCTACCCAGCACCCTGTGCTTGGTTTTCACGCAAGATCACTGAGGTCAGAAAGTGAGTTTCATTTGCCTTTAGATCTTTAGTTCTCTTACATTATCTGGCAAGTAAAAGGTTCTTTGTACTCTAAATTCTTATTCAGTAACCCTTCAGGAGTCCACAGTCTAGAACAGGGGTCAACAAATCCCTGGTTGTAGGCTAGATTCCACTGGCCACCTGTTTGAGTAAATAAAGATTTTATGGGAGTACAGCCACACTCTTCATTTGTTTTGTCTATGGCTGATTTCATGTTATAACCAGAGTTAAGTAGTTGCAACAGAGACCACATGGCCTGCAAAGCCTAAAGCATTTATTGTCTGGCCTTTACCAAAAACATTTTGCTGATCCTTGGGTTAGAAGATTGGTATGTGTGTGTGTATGTGTTGTTTTATTCTTTCACTACGCTTCATATGTATGTGAAGCGTAGTAAAAGAATGAAAGCTGGGTGCGGTGGCGCACGCCTGTAATCCCAGCACTTTGGGAGGCTGACACAGGAGAATCGCGAGTTCAAAGCCAGCCTCAGCAATGGTGAGGCACTAAGCAATTCAGTGAGACCCGGTCTCTACATAAAACACAAAATAGGGCTGGGGATGTGGCTCAGTGGTCGAGTTCCCCTGAATTCAATCCCTGGTACAAAAAAAAAAAAAAAAGAATGAAATGATTTCTGTTAATATAGCACAGATAGGTGCTGACAAAGGAATGATGAGTTGAATCGGTTCTTAGAGAAGGTGGCATGTGAACACTGAGAGAGATTTTACTTAGAAAATGCAAAATGCACAACTCATTCACTCTGCTGCACGGTCTGGACTGACCATTTGGCACCTGCGTTTACAGGGTGGCTAAGAGTTGGAGTTGGAGAGCCAGCTTATAGCGGCTAAAGGCTGGAGTTGGAGAGCTGAGGAAATGATGACGAGTTCTCTACACATTGAGCTTGACTGGCCAGTGGCATGTCCCAGTAGAGATGTCTGACCACTAGACATTGCTGAGAAGTCTAGGCTAGACACACAGATTTGGGGCTTAACACAATAAAGAGGAAGCCACTGTAGGAAGAGAGATTTCCCAGAGGAAAAGTGGGAAGCATAGAGAGAAGACAGTGGCTTGTGACATTCAAAGGAATTTCAGAACTTAAGCAGTAGGCAAAGAAAGAAGAGTGTCTGGAGCTTTTTTGCTCAGAGGAGAGGCAGAAAGAAAGGAGGCATGGGAGGAGGCCTAGCAATGCCAACTTCTGCCAGAGGCCAGGAGAACCAGCTTATCAGATTTTCCCACCAAGAGACCACATGACCCGATTGTTGTTATTTCAAATGCTTATCACTGACACAAATCATTCCTCAAACTGAATCTTAAGGAAGAGGGCATTCTGGTTATCACCAAGAGAAAACAATAAAGAATGAGAGAAAGGAATAGAAGAAACCAAAAGAGAAAGACAGAAATTGAAGACATTAAGGCTGAAATTAGCACATCATCCATAAAAATCTAAATGTTATATTCTTTTTATATAAACTCTATCATTTATCTTAATTCAAGATGGCCAACCACTTTTTGAAGGAATTTCTGCCATCTGTGATAATATGGATGAACCTAGAGGAGACTATGCTAAACACAGAAGGGCAAATACCACATAATCCCAAGTGGGATCTAAAACATCAGACTTATAGATAAGATGAAAGGAAGAGTGGGTTGGTCAAAAGGTACAATGTTTCAGTCATAAGATGAATAAATTCTGGAGATCTAATATAAAACCTGGTAACTATAATTTATTATAAAGTACAATATACTTGAAATTTGCTGAGAGAGTATCTTTGAAGTGTTCTCAACACACACACACACACAGAGGTAATTGTAATGTGTAGAATATGTTAACTGTGGTAATCACCTTATAATGGAAATGTATATTAAAGCATCACATTGTGCACTTGCAATATGTACAACCTTTATTTGTTAATTATGCCTCAATAAAGCCAGAAGGAAAAATAAATTCAACAGGGCTAAAAATTAATCAAGTACATATGATCCATTCCCTCAGACAGCCCAACCAATTCAACAACTGACTTAAAGCACATTAACAGGTTTTAAAGTAATCCCAGCTACAAATTATTGACTGTCTGCTCTGAGCCAGGTGCTATGCAAGTTGCTTCAGATGGATTACCTCATTTGATCCCCACTAAAACCCTGTGTGGTGAATATATAGTAAAATACAATCTATATTTTTTCAAATGAGGAAATTGAGGCTCAGAAAGGTCACAAAGCTATACATCATTCTGGAAAGATGCCAGGCCAGGGGTCATCTGAGAAGGAAAGGAATCAAAGTCAGTATTTATTGAGTGCTTATTTTGTGGAAGCACTACTCTACAAATTTTATACTCTTTGGGTCATTTAAGCCTCATGACAATCTATATGAAAGAAGGGGTGATAAGGAATTGAACTTGGAGAGTTTTGATACATGCCAAAGGTCAGAATTGAATGAAAAATTCCTTGATGTTCCAAAGAAATCTCTCAGAACTCAGAAATAAACTAGATACTAAACTATGAAGGGAGAAGCAGTCTGAGACAGTGATAAAATAAAAAAAAAATAATAATAACTCCAGTTGCCTTGTGAGACATTTCTGAAGAGTTCCTCTGACCTCAAATGTCAGAAAACAGAACTCTTCCCCCAACCTGTATGTCCACCTAAGAAGGAAACCCCAGAGGAGCTCCTTCTCCTATGCAAGGAGGGATGGGGCCATATTGACCCGACTTCCCCCCAGAATTAGAAGTCACTGTTTCTAAGCACATGGTAGAGTCGAAGGAAAAAGGACTTCAATAAGTGCTCATCACATCAGCACTTCAACCAAAATTAAGCAAGACCCCCTTAAAGAATTTTTCTGTTTTTTAAATGTTCCAGTTGTCAAAAATCACATCTCTGTTCTGGGAGGACTTTGTTCTGCAAGGTTCTCCATTACTGTTTTACACAGCCCCTGCCACATCAGGTCAAGGGGTTGTTGATCCAGGCCCTTCCCCTGATCTTAGTCATGCATTCAATGCACAGAGGAAAATCCTCTGAAATGTAGGTGATCCACTTTAACAGTTGGAAGATGATCCTGAAATAATTGTCCATGCTAAAAAGCAAGAGGAAAGGTCTGCTTAAGAGCAGTCCACGTTCATAATGCCTGATAGAAGGCAAGAAATTAGATTAGTTGTTGTTTATCATGTTCCTATTTAAGGATTTGGGTTCTTTGTTGTTGACTCTGGTAAAATAAAACCAGACTCTACTAGAAGTTCTCACTGCTTCTGGAAAATAATCTGGCAATTTTTATCATGAGCTTTAAAACAAGTCAAGCCCTTTGACCATGGAATTCTCCTTCTAAGGATATAAGCTTAGGAAAAGACCAAGAAAAGCAGGCTGAAAGAAACAGTAACATGTATAGCATAAGCTCTGGATTTATAATGCCTGTACTATAGTGCTCACTGAGATGAGCTACTTAATGTCTCTGTGGCTCAGTTTCCTCACCTGCAAAATGGAGATGATAATAGTCTCTGTATCATGGAATTGTTAAGAGGATAGTAAAAATGTAACATAATTTACATGCATTTTCTCATTTATTTCTCACAAAAACTCTACAAGGAAAGTAAGAAAAATACTGGCCTGACTTAGTCAGCAATAAACACTCAATTAAATGTAGGCTGTTATTAGTAGCATGTACGTTACAAAGACACAAAGGTGTTCATCACAATATTATTTATTGCAACGAAAGTTTGTCAAAGACTTTATTATTTGCTAAAAAGTAAGATAATAGTTAAATAAATGATATTTTCATGTAATAAAATTGTTATTTAAAATGTTTTAAAAGAGAAGTTAATGAAACAGGGTGGGGAGATCATCAAATAGTGAATAGGCTGAGAAGTAGCATGTACTATAGATCCAGATTTTTACATAGTATTGTAGTGGATAATAAATGGCAGTCTTTGACCAAATCCCCTCTTTGGAACACATATCCTTCCACAGCTGCTCGGAATACAGCACACAGCTGTGTCCCTGGCTGGGAATTGCTCTTGGCCCTAGGAAATAAGACTCATCCAAAATCAGCATTCTCTAGGAGTCTAGTGACTCTCCAATTTAAGGATACAAGAGCCCACCCACTATCTTAATTTGGGACAACTCTAAAAGGCCAGTCCAGCTCCCGAGCTTCCCTTATGACCTGCTGGATCTCCTTGAGATTTAGAATAGTAGATCTATCTGTATGATACCATAATGGTGGATATGCCATTATAAATTTGTTCAAACCCATAAAGAAGTACATAGGTGAACCCTAATGTGCACTATGGACTTTGAGTGATAATTTTGTGTCGAAGTAGATTCATCAGTTATAACAAATATACCACTCTGGAGGCGGACATTGATAACAGGAAAGCTATGCATGTGTGGGAAGAGTATAGAGGATATCTCTGTACCTTCTGCTCAGTTTTGCTGGGAATCTAAAACTGCTCTAAAAAATTAAGTCTATTAATAATATAGATTATGGAGAAATATACCCAAATGATGAAATCTCTGAACTTTCCAAATCCTCTATAATGAATCTGTTACCTGTTTTAAATCGATAAAATTATTTTTGAAAGAGGCAGGGTCTTCTCTGGACTGCTATAATTAATTAAGTCCATGAATTTCAATACATAGATTTTATTTTTCTTCTTAATCTCAGACTAGAGTTTCTTTAGAAATATGTAAACTTTTTTTTTCCAGTACTGGGGATTGAACCCAGGGGTGAGCTACCACTCAGCTACAACCCTCAGCCATTTTTATTTTATGTTTTGAGAAAGGGTCTCACTAAATTACCAAGGGTGGCTTTGAACTTGTGATCCTCCTGCCTCAGCCTCCTGAGTAACTGGGATGATCGTTGTGTGCTATCTCACTGGCAAAAAGTATTTAAACATTTTTATTGAAATAATATTGCTAGGAAGCAATGAGCCTAGATTAAATAAACACACTCTTTGGAGTATAAGCATCTCAACTCATCCAACAACTTAATTGATTTGCTTATTCCAAAGATTCTGCTGTGGCTAAAATCCAACTCTGTACTCTTAGAGAATTGTCTTCATATCTTGGGCTAATTTACCAGTCACAGAAGAAAGTTGGCCTCCTTGCTTCATAACAGACCATTACTGTTTTATTTTATTTCAATACTGTCCATCTGCCGACTTACCCCACTGTCTTCTCGGATTTGAGTCTCAAAAGATCCTTCTCCTCAAAGATTAATTGTTCTTCATCAAATATATTCAAAGGAGTGCCACAGAGATCCTGACAACCATATCAAATGCCATGAGGGATGGGTGTTTTGGGGACAAAAGCTCAGCAACCATTCAACCCAGCTATCCCACTCCACGGTTTATACCCAAAGGACTTAAAATCAGCATACTACAATGATACAACCACATCAATGTTTATAGCAGCTGAATTCACAATAGCTAACTATGGAACCAACCTAGATGCCCTTCAACAGATGAATGGATAAAGAAAATGTGGTACATATACACAATGGAATATTATTCAGCCTTAAAGAAGAATGAAATGGGACCAGCAGGAACAAGAGGGCCCTGATCCGCCCTCAGGAAACCCTATGGTTGTCCAGCCAAAGGGAGACCAGGGACTGCTACCTCTAGCCACTGGGGTGCCCAAATTTAGGGCAAGAGTAGCTCCAGAGACACCAGCGTGAGCCAACCCTGCACAAGGGCAGCCTGGGCCCACTCCATTCCACTCCAGAGTTCCTGTGGACTGGCAGAAGCCACAGAGGGCCCAGATCAGCCCTCAGGAAACCTCCACAGGTGTCCAGCCAACGGGAGACCAGGGATTGCTAGTCGCTAGCCACTGGGGAGCCCAAATTCAGGGTAAAAGTCACTCCAGAGACCCCAGCAGAGGCAGCCCTGCTCAAGGGCAGCCTGGGCCCACCTCAGTTCCACTCCAGAGTTCTTGTGGTCAAGTGAGACAGGAAGCCCAAAACCGCCCGTAGGGAATGCCAAGGGTGCCCAGTTGAAGGCAGATCAGAGCCTGCTAGCCTCCAGCCCCAGGGGAGCTCACACTCACTGTAAGGGTCACACACAGACTCTCCTGCTTGTGACCCTGCCAAGTAAGACCTGGGCCTGCCTCCAGTTCCGCTCGAGTTCCTGTTCACCAGCAGGAGTTCGAGAGAGGGGCAAAACAGCCCTCAGGGGCTGCCTCAGGAGCCCAGCCAAGGCCACTCCCACTGCCCTCTAGAGGTACATCCACTACCTCTGCCACCAACTTTAGTGGCAGTAGTGCCCATCTGGGGACACTGGGGGAACAGAAGTAGCTCCAAGGTGAGACACAGGTAATCTGGAGTGTCAATACAACATTATAGGATAGAAGCCGCAATACCTCAGATTGGTATTTCAAGAAAGCAAGATACACAATCAACATGAAAAAACAAGGGAAGAAAGTACCCCAAATAAACCTGGATACCACTGTAACAGAATCCATTGACAGCACAGTTGATGAAATGTCAGAGAAAGAATTCAGAATGTACATAATTAAAATGATCAGTGAACTAAAGAATGACATAACTGAACAATGACAGGCAAAAATTGATCAATCCAACAAAGAAATAGGTGAACAAATAAAGGCAACCATTGATCATTCTAACAAAGAGATAAGAGAGCAATTACAAGTAGCAAAAGATTACTTTAAGAAAGAGCTAGAGATTGTGAAAAAAAATCAATCACAAATACTTGAAATAAAGGAAACAATAAGCCATCAATAGAAAGCATCACCAGCAGACTGCATCATCTGGAAGACAGAACCTCGGATAAGGAAGACAAGATATACAATCTTGAAAATAAACTTGACCATAAGTGAAGATGGTTAAAAATCATGATGAGAATATACAAGAAATATGGGACAGCATCAAAAGACCAAATCTAAGATTTACTGGGATAGAAGAAGGTGCAGAATTTCAAACCAAAGGAATGCACAATCAGCTTGGGAGGCTGAGGCAGGAGGATTGTGAGTTCAAAGCCAGCCTCAGCAACGACGAGGCACTAAGCAACTCAGTGAGACCCTGTCTCTAAATAAAATACAAAATAGGACTGGGGATGTGGCTCAGTGGTTAAGTGCCCCTGGGTTCAATCCCTGGTACCAAAAAAAAAAAAAGAAGAAGAAGAAGAAAAGAAAAGAAAGGAGAGGGAAGAAAATATCACTCTGGTGTCTGAGGTGTTTAAAGAAAATAAATGAATAAATGGAGGACACATCTGAGGCATCACTGAAATCAGTCCAGGCTGCTAAGGTGGAGAGCAGAAAACTAGCAATGTAAGAAATGCACTGTTCAAATCAGGGTGAAAGGGTAGACACAGTGAGAACTGCATTAAGATCATATTTTAAAATGTTAATCAATGTGACTTTCTTATGCTTCTTGTCATTAGAACTTTTCTTCCTTTCAATCAGCTGTGTTTTCTAGAAACTTGTTTAGAAGGTAAGGAAAACCAGGAGTCTCTTCTTGGCCTGAGTTCTAAAGCCCAAGGCCACAGAAGGTTGGAAGAATTTGGGATGCGAAGTAAGACAGCGACTTGTTCATTCTCAAGAGATGAAAACATTGCCCAGACAGATAAAGGGAGAGCTCAGAGAGGATGGACATGTGTGGGTCCCTGGCCATGAGTTCTGCAGCCTGGTCCCTCCCCTGACCATGCAGGAATGGGAAGAAGAAAGCCACAAACCCCATATAGGCTGAAGGGTATCCTTTTCCCAGGTAGAGCCACAGAACCTGCAAGATACCAGAATGGAAAAGATGACATAGAAGATTCAAGCAACTCAAAGTAGCCTGCTGGATTTTCCCACTCCAAAATGATGCAGAGGAAAAGTTGGATTCTGCAGGCCTGAGAGTAGCTCAGGAGGAGTGAATTCTGCCAGCACCCAACACCCAGCAGGACATATACAAGTAAACAGATTTTCACCCTGGCAAGAGCCCACTGAGTGACCCAGGACTTTAGAAGCCTCAAAGAGTCCTTGTGCACTGGGAAGGACACAGAATAACAGAAAGAGCCATCCAGCTCTGAAAGGACTCTACGATGAGAACAAAAAGATACCAGCAATGAATGAATGCATTAGCCTGTGTGTCCTGGTGACCAAAATCAGATTGTATAGTGGCCTTTTCAGGGGTGGTCTATACAGACAGAAGATGACACCCAATAAATACACTGTCCCCAGTCCAAATGGTGGCCATATGTAAGTCCCAGAAAAAGCAGTGTAATCACAGGAAAGGGGGTTGCTGAACTGACTGAAATTTAATTTCCAATACCCAAAGGAATAGGAGCTCAAGCTAGTTCATTGATTTCAAGAAGCCATTGATTGTAAAATGCATCATTAATTTTTGTACCACTAAGAAAGAAAGATGTCTCCAATTAATCTATGAAACAATGCTTTCTCATCACTTCAAATTTTTATTTTGTATTTGCTGAAAAATCTCTTTTAGACTTGTTGGGACATAGATTTTTATTACTTAACATTCCTGTGCTTATATAAAACGGAAAATAAATTAAGAAATTCCTGAAAATGTCTTCTCATTTAGAGTCTAACTCTTCTGAATCAATTTTTCTCCACACCATGATTCTGTGTTGGTGACAAAATGTTTCTTACAATGTCTCCACTATTGGGTCTGCGTTTTCTTCCAAGATGTTGCCCCCATTCCAGAAGGTCTAATGTGGGTGCATTCTTGCTTGGCATGTACTAAACAAACAATACTTTTTTACATAACTTAGTTATGAAATATGTCATAGTTTTATATATTTAGACCAATCTACTTCTCTAACCCTGTATGACAGTTTTGCTTTGAAATGGTTCTTGGAAACAAAAATTTTGCTTTAATGCAAGTAATTTGAATAAAAATTACTAGATTATGCTCTTCAACCTAAAAAAAAAAAAAAAGTTTGCTTTGCTAATATCACATGGACAGTTCACCACTCTCTGCTTTTGAACTTTCCTGTTCATTTAACTTTTCATTTTGCTACTGAAACTTACATCTTAAAAGTCATTTCAAACGGCAACTAAACTCAACCTAGGTAATAGCAACAGTGTTTATAGTTGAACTATAAGGGACAACAATATGAATACCGATGGCCCAGTTCACAGATGGGCAGGCAGTGCCAAATATGTGCACTGTCACCCCACCAATAGCAAATCAAAAATTCCATCAATACTAACCTGATTTCAGAGAGGATAACATACCAAAAGCGTCTATGTTAGAATTAGTGAAATTTGGTAATTTGAGTTAAAGAAAACTTTAAAGTGTATTTCATGCACACTTGAGCTTATTGAACAAAGTTATGCCCATTACACAAGCATAAGACCCTCTCCACGAGTGCAGCGGGAAGTAGTCACTCACCATTTAAAGGCATCTAAGAGTTTCATGAGCAGGCTGGCCACAGGGTAGGGTCTTAAAGTCCTATGTGTAATGTGGTCTCATGATTTCTGGCAGGAATTGGTTAAGCAGGAACAGGACCCCTGAGCTGTTGATGTGAATGGGAGGTTTTATGGCTTCACACAGGAAATGTCACAGAATTCTTTTTCCTGTCCCTTCAAAGAAATAGTAAATGTCTCACTGTTCTCTACTCAGGTACTGAGTCTTCCTGACAGAAAGCAGATTATGAACCACCTTCATGGTGTCGCAGCTGCCCTTTACTTTAAAAAAATAAAAATAAAAACTGTTGGGAAGAAGTATAGATGTGCAGTTGAGAGCTTGGCCTTGACCTCTTTACCTTGGCCTTTCAAACCCCTGACATGGGTTTGAGTCTCAGATCTGCAATTATTTGTTGTACCAAAGGCATTTAAACTCTGTGACAGAGACTAGCTAGATAGTCAGCAATATTTCCTCTCTACCTAGGTGTATGAGACCAGATTTCCTAGACTCTTGCATTTAGATGGGGCAATGTAATTGATTTCTGGCCAATGGAATTTGATCAGAGAGATATACCATTTCTGGGCCTGGACTCTACATCTTTCTGTGTGACCTTCCACATCCTCCCTCTTTTCTTTTACCAGAGCAGGAATCTGGGAATTCCTGCCACCAGAGCAGGAATCTGAGACCCTAGACATGGTGACACAGTCATATGGAAGGAGCCTGAATCCCTGAATAACTGTGGAGTACACACCCTTGGCCATTAAACTACAGGCACAGGGCATGTTACAGAACTTATTACATCCTGCTTAATGCATTCTGGATGCCTCTGCCTCCTCATCCATGGCCAAGATTCAACTGGTTACTTAAAGGACTCACCTCAATACATTCCACACAATAAAAAACAATAGTGGCTATGCTATTATTGTTGTTGATATTGTCATTATTATTACCGAGGCAAAGAACTCAGATGTAGATTTCAAATAGGCAGGCAGCTTCTTGCAGCATATATTAGAGGGAGATAAACTTCTATAAATATCAACTGATACAGATGATATATAAAGTGAAATTTGAGCAATCACATTTTCAGACATTGAAAATAGTCTGCAAATAATAACTAAAAAAGACTCTGAAGCAAGGAAGTGACTGATTCCTGAGCAGGCAGAGGAGGTTAAGGTCCAGCTATGGACTCAAAGGGAGGTCAGCAGAAGCTAAAAGAAGAGGAGTTCAGATCTGACCGGAACAGAAACCCGTGCCCCTGAGCCACACTGGGCAATGGTTCTCAGCAGTTCCTCGGGGAAAGGAAGTGGTTGTCATCATCAGAATTGCATCCCCTGAAGACATAATGGTTACTCTAAAATGAAACATAAGCAGTTCTTTCTTAGTAGCATGGTTCAGTCATCATTGCATTCCTTTATCATTTCCATAAGGTAGGTTTTTCAGTTAGTAAAACACTCCAGAGACTGCTAGGCTCATTCCCATCTGTCCTTTGGAGTTGATTCTGGTAAGGAAAACGGCTCCTCCTTATTCCTAGCTGTGCATGCAATGCAGTCTGCTGGCATTTGAGAATTCCCCCAGTCAATCTTGTCACTTGTCTATTCATTCATTCAAAAGAAGGTACTGCCTACTCTGGCCAAACCCTAAGTTAGCTACAGGATATACTGCAGTAGCAAAACAAACACAACTCCTGCCCTCAGCATTCTTACAGCTTAATGAGTGGCTGAAGACACAGACCAGAAATAGACAAATAAACAGATAATTGCCTGTGTAGAAAAGGTACGCTGAAAGCAAAATACAAAAACTAAAAAATAAAAATGAAGAAATAGGAGTTGAAACTGGGCAAAGTGCCACAAAGCATAGAGAAAGATCTAGGGCAGGGGAGAAGGCATTTCAAGAAGTACAAAAAGCTCGCTGTAATTAGAGTCCATTTCCATGCTCAGGATGAGATGGAAAGGTGCAGTGTCATAAACATAGTTGGAGTCTAAGCCAAAGTCATAGCTGGGGTCCTTTCTAAGTGCAATAGAAACCACTGGAGGGCTCAAGAGGGTGCCGTGATGTGATCTGATTTATAATGTTTAAACAAGTGGAGAACTAACTAGAGGAGACAAAAAAGAAAAAGAAAGAAAGAAGAAGGCAAGGGAAGGGAAGGGGCAAAGAAAACCCACCAAGAGGCTATTTCAATTCCCAGGCAAGAGATGATGTGGAGCTGGATTGGATTAGCAATGCTAGAAAGTGCACATGAGAGAGATTTTGTAGGTAAACTCAGGGCTTGCAGGTGAGGCTGTGAGGGCAAGAAAGGGATAAATGTGGACCCTCAGAGTTCCTGTTTAAACAACTGGGCATATGAATGAGTTTTTTACTGAGATGGGAAAAGGTGTGAAATAAAATGGTTTAGGAAATGGGGAAATCAGAAAATCCTTTTTGGATTTGTTCATTTGGAGATATCACATAATCCTGGAGTCCCAACCTTTCTTTCTAAATTTAACTTCACACTCTCCCCAACCAACCATAACGCTCTGGGAATTGATTGGAATTTTTGTCCTTGTACTGAGTAGCTGCTGGTAATTTTTCTGTTACCCATTCTCTTATGATTTAAATCATTTTGGCATATATGTGCCTCAAAAGACTTTAGGTGCCCTCAGGACAAGGATTCCTGCAGCCTTTGGCAAGCTATCCCATGCTCAGTACTCTGATTGCTGGGGTGGCTGCCTTTTCCTCTTCTAGAAAGCATCAGTTCAAATCTGGGCTCTTACTTCATCTTCATCTCCCCACCCGACCCCATCTATTGCCTTCACTTTCATGAGAAGTGCCAGCTTCAAGAAGATTTTTTTATGGTCTTTTTTTTTCCTGTTAATCTCTTTTGCTGTTGTTGTTCTCATTAGGTTTACATGATAGAGTGCAATTTGATTCATTGTACACAGATGGAGGATAGCATTTCATGTCTCTGGTTGTGTGTGATGTAGAATCACAATACACATGCAGTCATACGTAAAGTTAGGGCTATGATGACCATCATATTCCACCATTTTTATGGTCTTCTAAAATCCAAAATATATTGTGTATATATAAGGTATAGAACATGATATTATACGATGCATACAGAAGTAAGAAGGTTATTACAGTGAAGCAAATTCACATATCCTCCTTATATAATTGACTTTGTTTGCCTCTTTTGGTTTTTGTGGCAAGAACAGCTAAAATCTACTCATTTCAATTTTGAATCACTAGTACAGAACAATTTTATTACCAACTCATGTTGTAAGTTAGATCTCTAGATGTGTCCATTCTCTGACCTTCAACTCCCCATTTCCTCCCTTGCTCCACTTCAATACCTCAACCACTATTTGTTCTCTATCTATGTATATTTGATTTTTTATTCTGTATATAAGTAAGATTCTGCAATGAACTTTGGAGGGGTGTCTGTCTTATTTCACTTAGCATAATGTCCTCCAGGCTCATCCATGTTGGAGCAAAAGGCAAGATCTCCTTTCTCTTAGGACTGAATAATATGCCGTGGTGTGCAAATGCCAGTTTCTTTAGCCATTCTTCCACTGACAGACACTTAGCTTGTTTCCTTACCTTGGCCCTTGGAAACAATGCTATAACAAACATGTGAGCGCAGATATCTTTATGAGGTAGTGATTTCATTTCTTTTGGGTATGTGCCCAGAAGACGGATTGCTGGGTCATATGGTAGCTCTATTTTTTCCTATGGTCTTATTCTTTTGTAATATTTGCCCCAGTGGCCTTCAGACTGGCTTGATCTTTGCAGTTTGTAAAAACCTAGAAGATATTTGGGTATAATCTCAAGAAATGCTGTTTCTCACACACAAGTCTTCGACAGTGGCTCAGACACCCCAGGATAGCGTTCAGGATTTTCACCTCTTTCGAAGAGCTCTCTAGGGCTTATTTTTTTCTTAACCACTCTGTTGAATAGAGAAATACAAGACTTGAAGTCATTACTAAGGGAAAAGTCAAATAGTAATAATACTCCAGAGACATCCAAAGTATTATGAAAAGGAAATGTTTAAGTGGAAAATACCCACCTATGGAAATAAAACTGCCAGTATCTGAACTTAAGTATGAAACCCAGTTAATGAATGTGAGAAACAGTAGAAGCTCTTTTGCCATTGACTCCAGTCTCTGCCAAATGGCCCTTGATGAATCAAAATTTGCACTGGGATTTGAAACTTTCCATGCTCATGTATTTCATCAGCTGCTTTGAGTTACTTTTAAAGAAACACATTTTTAATGAGAAATTTCTGACAGAGAATGCAGTGCAGATGTAATTCTTTGAACAATTATTTCTTTTGTTGATGGCTTTTTTTTCTTCCAGAGTATCCACTTACAATTAAATAAAACAGTAATTAGAACTCTAAATTCACTCAAAATTACTGTCGCAGTGGTCGCCTCCAGAGATCCTTCAAATGTCATTGTGGAAAGAATGTTATCAGAGAGCCAATGTACTAACACAGAAAGTCTTAGATTTTTCTATTTTGGAGTTATACATCGGTAATATGCAGAAAACTTGTAAGTGATTAGAAAATCATCACGATGAAATAAAAATCCAAGGCTATAGGCTATAGGATAGCTTAATTCTCTTAAAATAAAAGTTTTTGAATTTTTTGTACAAATTACAAACACGTTGATGAATTTAAACAAACATATAGTAAGACACAGACCAACACATTTTCCCAGTGCAGACAGAATCGTTCAGTCTCATTTAGCCATGACAGAAGAGTACCTTTCTGGGTCTTTCCCTAACCAAGACAGGATATGTTTAAATCTGATGTTAACTCATCAGTTGAATCTTTGGAGCTTCTTACAGTGATTCCAGAATGATCTCCTCTCCCCTACTGCACCCTCCTCTTCCCTCCCCGACTCCTCCTCTGGTATTCCCAACTTTCTTAAAAGGCACCATCATCTTCCAACACAAGCAGGCAGCTTCTGGGGCTACCAGACAGCTCCTTCTCATGGCCCACATGAGCCTTTCATCTAACGTTCTTTCTCATCTTCTCCCTTCTTTTCTCCTTTTATTCATACTACACTGTTTTCTTATTATCTTGTACCAGGTCTCCTGACTACCATTTTCCTCTCACTCTAATTCTCACAACAGAGCACTTCCAAGGTGATATTCCTAAGGGTCCCTGATAAACCACTCGCCAGCTCCTGAAATTCAGTGGCTCACTTTGTGAAACTCAGTGGCTCACTTTGTCTGCCCAGGGTTCAATGCAGTCTTTAGTCTTGAATTACCTTTCTCTTTATGTAGAGACAGGGTCTCCCTGAGTTGCTTAGCGCCTCACCTTTAGGCTTTGAACTTGTGATTCTCCTGTCACAAGTTCACAATAGGGTATGCATCATGCCCTATTCAAGTACTCTCAGAACCCCAACCAAACTGAATCACCCTTAGTTTTCCACATATATTGTGTCTGTAATCTTCCACACCTTCAGTTACACTGTTTGCCATTCCTCTTGTGCTTACATGTCCAAATCCCATCCACTTTCCATGGCCTAATTCAAGAAAAGCTACTGCACAAATTGAACCTTGAAGGACAGCTTCAGGTCCAGAAGAATCCTAGAGTGTTAAGAGAGTTCTTTGAGCTGATTTCTATTCCTTAGAGCATTCTCTTTCTCCACTCGGTTGACTCTGGAATATGCCCACTCCCTACAGTTTAATCTCACCTTTGGTTCTTTGTTCACCAAACAATTGAACTGAGAAGTGAGTGACACTGTCACCATGAACCGTTTGGAAGAGGGAGTGGACATGTAGGAGACAGTCTACTCAACATCATTTTTAAATAGTTAATTGTGCTGAACGTTCTTTTTCCCAATGGGTTTGCTGCCAGAACACGGGTGTCATGAAAACCACCGCTAAATCAAAGCCAAAATGGGAAAGAAAAGACTCACATCAACATCGTTGTCATCGGACACCTAGATTCAGGCAAGTCTACTACTGCTGGGATTGACAAAAGAACCATTGAAAAAATTGAGAAGGAATTTGTTGAGATGGGAAAGGGCTCCTTCAAGTATGCCTGGGTCTTAGATAAACTGAAAGCTGAGCATCTCTTTGGAAATTCAAGACCATGAAGTATTATGTGACTATCATTGGTGCCCTAGGATACAGAGACTTTATCAAAAACATGATTACAGACACATCTCAGGCTGTCTGTGCTGTCCTGATTGTTGCTGCTGGGATTGGTGAATTTGAAGCTGGTATTTCTAAGAATGAGTAGACCTGTGAGCATGCCCTTATAGCCTACACACTGGGTGTGAAACAACTAATTGTTGGTTTTAGCAAAATGGGTTCCACTGAGCCACCCTACAGTCAGAAGAGATACGAGGAAATCATTAAGGAAGTCAGCATCTACATTAAGAAAATTGGCTAAGCCGGGTGCGGTGGCGCAAGCCTGTAATCCCAGCACTTTGGGAGGCTGAGACAGGAGAATCACAAGTTCAAAACCTAAAGGCGAGGCGCTAAGCAACTCAGGGAGACCCTGTCTCTACATAAAACACAAAAAATAGGGCTGGGGATGTGGCTCAGTGGTCAAGTACCCCTGAGTTCAATCCCCAGTACCAAAAAAGAAAAAGAACGAACGAACGAAAGAAAGAAAGAAAGGAAGAAAGGAAGGAAGGAAGAAAGAAAGAAAATTGGCTACAACCCCGACACAGTAGCATTTGTGCCAATTCTGGTTAGAATGGTGACAACATGTTGGAGCCAAGTGCTAATATGCCTTGGTTCAAGGGATGGAAAGTCACCCGTAAAGATGGCAGTGCCAATGGAACCACACTGCTTGAAGCTTTAGGTTACAACCTGCCACCAACACGTCCAACTGACAAGCCTTTGAGTCTGCCCCTCCAGGATGTCTACAAAATTGGTGGTGTTGGTACTGTCCCTGTGGGCCGAGTGGTGGTATTCTCAAGCCTGGCAGGGTGGTCACCTTTGCTCCAGTCAATGTCACAACTAAAGTAAAGTCTGCTGAAATGCATCGTGAAGCTCTGAGTGAAGCTCTGCCTGGAGACAGTGTGGACTTCAATGTCAAGGACGTGTCTGTCAAAGATGTTCATCGTGGCAATGTTGCTGGTGACAGCAAAAATGACCCACCAATGGAAGCAGCTGGTTTCACTGCTCAGGTGATTATCCTGAACCATCCAGGCCAAATCAGTGCTGGCGATGCCCCCATACTGGATTGTCACACAGCTCACATTGCTTGCAAGTTCGCTGAGCTGAAAGAAAAGATTGATCGCCGTTCTGATAAGAAGCTGGAAGATGGTCCTAACTTCTTGAAATCTGGTGATGCTGCCATTGTTGACATGGTTCCAGGAAAGCCCATGTGTGTTGAGAGCTTCTCAGACTATCCTCCTTTGGGTCGTTTTGCTGTTCGTGATATGAGGCAGACAGTTGCTGTGGGTGTCATCAAAGCAGTGGACAAGAAAGCTGCTGGAGCTGGCCAGGTCACCAAGTCTGTCCAGAAAGCTCAGAAGGCTAAATGAATATCACCTCTAACACCTGCCACCCCAGTCTTAATCAGTGGTGGAAGAACGGTCTCAGAACTGTTTGTCTCACTTGGCCATTTAAGTTTAATAGTAAAAGACTGATATATGGTAACAATGCATCGTAAAACCTTCAGAAGGAAAGGAAAATGTTTTGCGTGTGGCAGTTTTAAGTTATTAGTTTTTAAAATCAGTACTTTTTAATGGAAACAACTTGACCAAAAATCTGTCACAGAATTTTGAGACTAATTAAAACAAAAGTTTAATGAGAAAAAAAATAGGTTAGTCGCTCATGACTTGGAAGCATCAGAGGAAACCTTCTCGTGGTGATGGAAGATAGCTCTGCCTCTAGGAGAGTGAAAGTGAAGAGATCTCACCTTAAGTCCTCCAGCTGTGGACATTCCTGCCGTGCACCAAGAAATTCACATGCCAATTCTACCAGGTTTCCTAGAAAGAAGAAGGCAGATTGGGAACCACTGACCAATGATGAAGACAGTTTTAAAGTTTCATTGCCTGCTTAAAGGTGGCTTTCCCTGCCAACAGTTTAAGTGAGGTCTTTGGATTGCAAGAACACCCAAGGTAACACATACAAAGAGCGGGTTAGGAATTAAGGCAATACAAAGGATCTCACAGAAACCTAAAGACAAGAAACTATAGCACAGCCTGGTGCCTCATGAGATCTGGAGCTGGGAGACCACCAGGAACCAAGGCACTTTAATCTCTTAGGATTTAACTGCTTTTTCTCAGCACATCTGGTCTTTTCTTCTCTTTTTTCCCTATCCATTGTCCTCTTTGCTCATAGTTTTTCTTTCATCACTTTAACTTATACTTGGCCTCTTAAGACCTCTGTTGCTCTGACTACCTGTGATCTTCATGTCCACTCCCTGACTGGCTCCGTTTTATCAGTGCCCTAGTTCTTCTTTACTGTGAGAGTGCTGCAAATCACCCCAAAACACATTTTGAGCAAGGTCACTGATTAGCCTCTTGCTGGGTCATCCTTAAGAAGCCTGTTACTTACATGTGTGTTGGGGCAGTAATGGTGGGGACAAATCACATAATAGCTGACTACTAGCTGTGAGCAGTTTTTCTCTTAGAAGAGACTTGTACTTGGGACAGACTGAGATTTTACTGGTCCAAATGATAAACATGCTGCAGACTTTGTGGCAGCATAGAGGTCATATCAGAGCTTCTGAGATCTCTCTTCAGTGAGCATATTTTGGGGTAGCAAGAAAATCTTAAATCTTTTTCACAGTTTGAGAACCTATCCTATTAGGCTCATTAGTAGGGTGAACTTTTTAGATTGTTCTCCTAAATGCTGATATTATGGTTTGGACCTGGGATGTCCCCAAAAGCTCATGTGCTGAAGGCTTGGCCCCTAATGCAATAATACTCAGAGTGGGGTTTTTGGAAGATTATTGGATCATGAGGGCTTTGATCTCATCAATGGGTTAATCCATTGATACATTCATGGCTAATGGAATATTGGGAGGTGGAGGAAGCTGTAGGAGGTGGGACCTAGTTAAAGGGAGTAGGTCCTTGGGGACTATACTTTGTCCCTAGCTTTTCTCTCTCTCTTTCTCTCACTCTCACTCTGTCTATATATACATATATATACATATTTATATATGTATACATACATACACACACACACACAACATTACCCAAAATATTTCTTCCATTTAGGTTGATTTTCTCGGGTATTTTGTCACAGTAACACAACAAAAAGCTGACTGTTCATCACTCTACAATGACAACAGAATGACAGTGACCTACCTCAACTAGGAAATGCATTTATTTCTTTAATTCAAAGGGGGCTGGCCTTCTGAGTAAAGCTCAAAAAGGAATTTGATAAACATTCAACATGATACCTAATTTTAAAATGCTTAGTAATCTAGAAATAAGAGTAACAAAGATATAACCCAAACAAAAGAATGTCAATAAAATCAATGACAAATATGTACATGGTGAAAGGTGGAGTCCTACTAGCGTCAGAGATAAGATAAGGATATCTTCTCTCACCATGAGCATTAACATTGTCTTGAATTTCTAGCCAATGATATAAAAAAATTAAAAGAAAAAGGAAGATCCAGCTTCATTGAAGAGAAAACAAAATTGCTGTTTGAATATAATATCATTGCCTATCTAAAAACTCTAAAACAATTAATTAAAAAACTATTAACTTGAAAAAATTGAACACAGCAAGAAGATATAAAACAGGAAGATTTTTGCTCCTAAATAAAACAGCAACTATATTGAAATCGAATCAAGATACTAGACTAAATGTAGATGACCTCAGATTCTCACACCCAAATTTTCTTAATATTACAAAGATAAACCAAATGAGCACCGGAGAACCGAAAAACGTCTCATGGGCAACAAGAATCATGAGTAATTCTTTGAAAATAGAAATACACACAAATGAAAAATACTATGAAGAATAGAGCAGAACACAGAAACCTCAACTGAGATTGAACAAACACAAGAACAGGAGGGAATCTTAGATCAATCAATATGTGACTAGTACCTCATAAGCAAATTTCATTTATGAATTCATAGAAAGTTTTTGAAAATTGAATCCAGCAGAATATTAAGACAATAATATGTTATGAGCAAGTAGCATTCATTTTATGTATTCTATTTAGAGCACATTAATGTAATTCAACATAATGGATAAAGTAAAATATAAACAAATTTTAATAGAACTTAAACCATCTTTGATGAATTTTAATAGACATTCCAATTTTAAAAGGAAAAAGAAAATCTTACAAAAAGATTGTAAGGATATTTGACAAAAATCTATAGTAAGCATCATACCAATGCAGAAACATTAAAAAAAAGTTCTCATTAAAATAAAAAATATCAGAAAAACCGCCATCTCTGAAAGTTTTAAATATTTTACTATCTATAATAACAAATTAAATACAGAAATACTTATAATGACATACACAATATAAGAAAGGAAAAGACATAATCATTATTTATAGATAATATTATTGTCAACTAGTACTAGTACAACTAAATTAAGGAAATAAACTAAGAAATTTCTGGGACTGATGAGATTAATATGGCTAGTACCAGATCAACACAAAATTTAACAGAATTTCTAATTGTTAATCAGTTTGAAAGTTAAAAGAAAAAAAGATACTATGCATAACAGCAACAAACTTTGAGAAAAAATTCAACAAGAAACATTCAAGAATGATATGAATTACATAATAGAAAACCTAAATAATTGGAGATATGCTATCATTTTAAGTGGGAATATACAATATTTTTAAAAGTTAAACTTCTAAGAGAAAATTCTCTAGAATTTAAAAAACTTTCTAAATTTCATGTGAATGAAAACAAATGGGAGAATTGAAGATTTTTGTTTAAATAACAGTGAGGAGGCTGGGTATGGTGGCACATACCTATAATTTCAGTGACTTGGGAGGCTAAGACAGGAGGAGCTCAAATTCAAGGCTAGCCTCAACAACTCAGCAAGGCCCTAAGCAATTTAGTGAGACTCTATCACAAAATAAAAAATAAGGAGAGCTGTGGGTGTGACTCAGTGGTAAAGTACCTCTGGGTTCAAACCCCAATACTGGAAAGAAAAATAATGGGGAACTTGATAAATACAAAAAAAGTTAAAGATGCATAAAATTAACTAATGAATAGAGAGGTAGCTTACTGAAACAAAAACTAAAGGCCAAATGTTCTCTCCAATAGGCAGATGCTAACACACAATAAGGTGGGGGAAGGAAGAAAAGAAGTTTATTGGATTAGACAAAGGAGAATGAAGGGAAGGGAGAGGAGATGGGAACAGGAAAGACAGGAGAATAAATCGGACATAATTTTCCTGTGTTCATACATGAATACACGACCAGTATAACTCCACAGCATGTATAACCACAAGAATGAGAAGTTATATTCCATGTATGTATAATATGTCAAAATATATTCTACTGTCATGTGTATCTAAAAAGAACAAATAAAAAAAAAAGATCATCTGAGAAGCCACTGTATAATTTATATATGCTATTTGATTATAAAACAATGGGACACATTTTGCACATCTGACTTCTGGAAATATGCCATTACCATAGGGCTACCCTATGTAGAATGTTCTTGGAGCTGAAACTTACATTCATTTATTGCTAGAGCAATGCACAATTATTTCTTGAGCCCCTGTTATTACTGTGGATAATGTTGCAGTGAACAACTTCATACGTAAATCTTTTGTTTTCCCGAATTAATTTAATGGGATAAATTTCCAGACTTGGTATAACTGTGCAGGGGAAAAAAGAATAGGAACATCTTTATAGTGCTTGATGCACATTGTCATGCTGCTTTGTTAATGACTTTGTCCTCAAATGATGCCAGCTGTCCTATGAATGTAACAATATCATCACCAACTTCCCCACATCGGGCACAATCATTCAATTTTGATGTGTATAAAATCTCGCCCCCGGGCTTTTCCATTCTACTTTCTTTGTTCTCTAACAAGGTTGTAGATTTTTCCCATGTGTGTCTTTAATGTGCATATTGCCTGTTGTGTGACTCATCAGGGGTGATCCTTTGGTTAACAGAGATAGCACTTTAAAAAAATATCCACTCAAGAAGTCCCTGCTTGACTCTGGATACAGAAATGTGTTCCAGGTACATGAACTGTGGAATTAAGCTCCTAAAGATAGGGAATCATTTCCTCATTTAGGCAAGTGGATAGAATTCCTATAGTAGTATCCTTTTTAGTTTTTCCAGGGCTGCTGCTAGCCCATATGGAGTCTATGAGAATTAGGGGGAAAGATCTGTCTTCCAGGCATGCAGTCCCAAGTCCTGGACATGACACTTGATGAACAGAGGGGACTGGACCCCATTTGCTCCCTAGCCCTGGTGTCTTTGAACAGTACGCAATATCCTTGACTTAATCTTACTACACCGAGTCTGTCACTCTGAATTTCTATTCAGAACTCCTGTTTTTTCTGAAAAACAAGCCAAACAGGTGAAATTCTGAGAAAACCCATAGCTTAAACATCCTACAGGATGACTTTGGGTTTGGGTGGCAGGACGGGGTCGGGGTATGCGGACACCACTTCTGGTTTGCTTTTCTGTGCTTTAGAAGAAAGCCTGCACTTAGACGGGTGGGTCCTAATAAGGACCCAGGAGTTGGAAGTTGGGCTTTTGAAAGTTAGTGCTGCTTCCCAGGAGTGAGAATGAAGAGCTCATTACTAAGGTTGCGTCAGTAAATCTGAGGAGCATCCTGCAGCTCTCCTTCCCATCAACTTGGCTCCTTCAAAAGTATTGCCTAGCCTCACCCTTGACCAATGACCTCTGGCTAATCTCTTTTTTCTAGATATAGACACTCATTTTTACAATCAGTATAAGACATTCAAGACTTTCCCAGCTTAAAACAAATATCCTTTCAGCCCCCCTTCTAACTTTTGCCCTTTCTTCTTCTGACAGCTAAACTTCTAAATGAATCCTATACAATAATCTTTGAGCATCTGTGTCCCCCTACACCAAAATTCATAAGTTGAAACCTAATACCCAGTATGGTGGTCTTAAGAGATCGAGCCTTTGGGAAGTGATTAAGTTAGGAGGGCTCCACCCTTCGAATGGAATTAGTGAAGGTTGAAAGGAGTCAATTTGAACTTTCCACCATCTGAGAACAGAGAAGACACCATCTTTAAGAAACGAGCACTCAGACATCAAATGGACTGGTTCCTTGATCTTGGAATTACCAGACTCTGGAACTGTAAGAAATAGATTTCTGCTGTTTATAAGCTACAGAGTCTAAGGCATTTTATTATAGCAGCAAAAACAGACTAAGAACTCTACTACTCAGCGCAAGGAATCTGGCCTCCCACACAATTCCTCTCAAACTAGTCTCACCAAGACTGTGAGCTTAACTCCTTAATTGCCAAACCCAATGGACATTTTCCAGTCCTTATTTTAAGTGACCTACTTAAAACCATTGATCTTATTTCCATCCTTGAAATCCATTCCTCTGCAATGTTCTTGATGCCATCACATGAGACTGTAATGCTCCATGAAGACAAGGATCTGTGTGTTGTTCACTAATGCACCTCAAGTTCCTAGAACAGTGCTTGGCCCATTATAGGCTCTGAATAAATACTTGTTGAATTAATTAGTTACCATTTCCTGGTTCCGCTGCTTTTCTGGACATTCTTAGTATCTTTCTAAAAAAGCTTCAACTTTGAAAGATCAAATAACCAAATACCAATTTCATTCTTATTTCTGGCATCCCTGAACCAATAATCATGTCCAATTACACCACGGTAATATAGGAAAAGCACATCATTCACATTTATTGTAATTAAATATAAATATTCCAGAGTAAAAATTTCAATGCTGCATGTACAGAAATGATCCATTAAAAAATAAATACCACTACAAGAGTAAAATTATAAAAACTACAATTTGGAAAGGGGCCAATTTCATGTAAAAAGTAATTAAAGGATTCCAAATAATTAAATAAGAAAATGTTTTAGTTCATATAAATATTAACTGATATATTATAACTTATAGATATAAAGAGGATGTTATATATTTTAGCATGAGTATTATATCCTTTAAAGGACAAATGTTTATAAAATTATAAACAATAATCATACAAGTCAAAATAATAAAACTAAGATATAAGTTTAGTCTTGTGGGGTTTCTTGGTATACTGGCATTCATAACAATAAATGAAATCACTTTTAATAGCTATATTTAATTTTCCATTATTTAATTGCATTAGGCTGTGGATTTTTCAAGAAATAGTCCTGTCTGGGATCCTTTAATGTCTTGTGAGGATAAAATAAAAGGAACATGTAAATCTTGCCACCTCAGTGTCACAGTAGGAAGCTCTCCAAAATCTAGACACAATAAGTTATCTTTAGTGTAAACATAAGAAAAAATATAAAGGACACAGACAAGCAGATGGAAGCAATGGAGTACCCCCAAATATCTTACTCCCTCACTGACTTCAACTGAAAGCAAACAATTCAGTATTGTCAGCATGCAGGTCCTTGACCAAAGGAGACCACTGTGAAGAGACAGTACTAAGGAAGGATTGATTCTATGCTGCAACAGCAAAGTCCTCAAATGGACTATTTAATAGTAATTATAAAATAGTAATAACAAAGTCAGGTATGGTGGCGCACACCTATAATCCCAGCACTTTGGGAGGCTGAAACAGGAGAATCACGAGTTCAAAGCCAGCCTCAGCAACAGCAAGGTGCTAAGCAACTTAGTGAGACTCTGTCTCTACGTAAAACACAAAATAGGGCTGGGGATGTGGCTCAGGGGTCGAGTGCCCCTGAGTTCAATCCCTGGTACCAAAAAAAAAAAAAAATAGTAATAACAATTACATTTGAAAATAAGAATTCAAATGTATTCTTATGTATCAGAACTTCATTCTGTGATAATGTATTCATTTTAGACCAAATATAGAGCCTAACACCAGACCATTCAGCAAAATAATCTATTCGTAAACCCTCTTGCTTTGACGACATCTTAATATTGAGAAATACAGGGAGGAAAGAAACATGCTAACACCACAGTGATCAAAATGCAGACCATGGAATAAGACAACCTCATTTCTTCAGCAAATTAATGTAATTCTTAAAGAAAGAAAAGATGAAGGATGAACCCACAGACTGAGGCACAGCAAGGAGAAACAAAGGCCTTCTTCCTTCCGGAACATCACTATCACTCGCTTCCCAAGCAGGGTTGCCTTATCTCTCTTATTGCCCCTCATGGTGTACACACACAGCACCAGATGGGACACATTCTATCGCCGTGGTATTTCTAGATTCTCCTTCCCTCTCTATGCCTTTCCAGGACAACTTAAACCCCTTTCCATTTTTCCGTCTCCCAACTGTTCTTTATCTCTTCAATCTGTCACTCTACACCATATTTTCACACTGCAGTAGATCTTGGTAGAAACTTTCATTTCAAACCCTCTTGCCAGTTCCGATGCTAACTGTTTATCCTGAGCACAAGGCTGGTCCTGATCCCAAACTTGCCAGCCTCATCTCCTGCTCTATTCCCCTTCATTGGTGCTTCAAAGCCACAGAGGTGTTTAATTCCTTGACTGTAACATCAGCTTTTACCCTTCCAAGTCTTTTACCATCTCTTTCAAAGTGATGTTCCTCTTCTGCCCTCCACCCCACTATTTCCTGCCATAACCTCCTATTCCTCATTAAGTAGCTTTCTCTGAAGCCATCCCCAGCTCCCAGAGGTTTATACACCCGGCTCCCCTGACTTCTACCATAGAGAGCCACTTCATCACTGACTGCCTTGCCCTCGTTGGTGAGGCGTCCTCTCCCAGTGCCCATCAGCTCTCACTCTTTCCTCACTCTGTTCTGTATTGCAGAGGTCTGCCTTTCCCAGGTTCCCTCTCCTCTAGTTTTAGAGAGGTTTGGACAATAAAAGACACTGGTAAAAGAATGAAAATTCCAGGACTAGGGTAGCAAGTCTTCCCCACTCAGCTTTCTGTGATGTTCTAGGAATAGGTCATCTTCCCTCTGCAGGACCAACTGCACCAATCAGGCCCCACCATGGCTCCCGGCTCCAATAACACTGAGAGCTCCGGTACCACCAGGCTCCGGTAACACCATCTCTTCCCGCTGTGGCCCTGCCCTAAGGAAGTGGCAATTTCGTCTCTTACTAATCCCTAGATTGCCTCACTATCCTCTGACACCTCATATAACCAATTCCCTATATTAAATTTCCTCTGATTTAAAATGTAGAGTGGTTTCTCTTTTACTGATCAGATCATAACTCATATATACATTAATTCTCTCATATTTCTCTCTATAGTATGCATGAGATATAATCTTGCCACTAAATCAAAATCCTCAAAGGAAGAAACCATGTGGGCAATCAGTGCTTATAATACTCATTTGATGTTCACTAAGCTCTGTCTTAAGCAAAACCCAGACACCTGTAATTCTATATATCAAGGAAAAAAGAAAGGGCTATGTCCCTTAAGAAGCAAGTGGCTCCCACTCGTATGAAATATTACTATCAGGCCAAGAAAGAAGCAAAACAAAGTCAGGGCCTCATATAGGGGCCTCCACAGGAACTGACTGAAAATTCATCCAAACCAACCATGACTCCTGACCTTCTTTACTAAGATCAACCAGTAATCCAATCAAATTTCAGCCACAGAACGGGGCATTCTTTCCTTGTGATTCACTTTACCCAGAAGCCTCTAGCTTCCCGGAATTTGTGTTAAGTAGTACCTTTCAAAGATGATATTTGCCAACAATCCCTGGGGCACTACTACTTTACATTTCCTTAAAACAAAAAGGGGATTATTTTGTCCATATTTATCTTTTCTACGGTGTTTTCCCTATATTAGTTCTTCCTCTTCTGGCATTCAATAGCAATATGTCCCCATTAAATTATGAGAATTACTCTATTGCCTTTTAAACATCAGTTGCCAATTAAGGTTAACAAACAGACTTCCTGACATTCTCATGAACATCTTACTCAGCATGTGAGTAACTCATTTCCCACTGGGTTCAAGAAATACTGGTCAAAGGCCCACAGGCTGGTAGACTTAAGAATCTGATTTTTAGCATCTTCTTATAATGAGCTACTCAGTTCCATATGCTTGTATCATTGTCTCAAGAAACAAATTTAACATAACGTCGAAAGTAAAAGTGATGCTGTGACTATTATTGATCTAATCAAATCCAATGACTCTGTTGATAACTGGTAACTTTTCTTCTCTGGCCTTTTTTTTTTTTTTTTTTTAAAGCCGGGAGTGTGCTCTATTAGACTTCCTACTGCCCACAAGTTGGTATGTCCAGATGCAAGCTTTCCTGCAAGATCAATGAGAATGCCAACATCTCAACTCTTTGCAATTTCTATAATGTCCAATAATCTCTCTGTCTTTAATCTCTTCTCTAATATTTTTACTCTATATTGTAGATATAACTGTACACATCCTAACTTTCTTACTGTACTGCAGATTCCTTTCCTTTTCTTTTTCTTTTTTTTTTATTTGTTCATTTTAGATACATGGGACAGTAGAGTGTATTTTTTTTTGGTACCAGGGATTGAACTGAGGGGCACTCGACCACTGAGCCACATCCCCAGCCCATTTTGTGTTTTATGTAGAGACAGGGTCTCACTGAGCTGCTTAGCGCCTCGCCATTGCTGAGGCTGGCTTTGAACTTGCAATTCTCCTTAGTAGAGTGTATTTTGACAGATTATACATTGCAGATTCCTTTTAAAAAGCATATATATGTTCTTATTTTGTTATCCTTAAAGGGCCTTTCAGAGTCTTGAAAATTACCATTAAGCATTCATTGAATGAATACATTTTTTTCCTTGATATAAACCGCAATACTAGGTACATGGGTACTTTAAAGGTTTTAGTAAGTAATTAAGCCAGACTAGGGACAAAGTTTTATACTTGTTTGTACAGTATTTGTTGTATATCACCCAACTTCCATTATACTCTAGCTCAGGAAAGAGCCTAGAAAATTCTTATCACTGGAATGTAAGCTTTATGAGAGTAGAGACTGTGTCTTAATGTTTCTTTCTACGTCCCCTGTGCCTGGTACATCGTAAGTACT
The DNA here is from genome assembly GCA_004024805.1 of Geosciurus inauris. NCBI lineage: Eukaryota > Metazoa > Chordata > Mammalia > Rodentia > Sciuridae > Geosciurus > Geosciurus inauris. The sequence continues at coordinate 26,312 of PVHX01010820.1, read as the reverse complement.
CAATACAGATAGACCAAATTAATCCTTTATGATCCATCTCAAGCCAGGCACAGTGATGCATGCTTATAACCCCAGTGATCAGGAGGCTGACACAGGAGGATCACAAGTTCAAGGCCAGCCTCTGCACTGAGACTTTATCTCAAAATAAAAGTGCAGAAGGGTTGGAGATGTAGTTCCATGGTAGAGTACCCCTGGGTTAAATCCCTAGTACCACAAAAAAGAAAAGACCCAGCTCAATTTCTTTGAAAATCTTTTCAAACATCCTTAGAATTCTTTTATGCTGTTAGATGTATATGTATATGGATACATATATTCATACATATGTACATACATATAGGTGTATATATGATTTAATCATCCAAAGAAAGCATTTATTGGCCATTTTATAAATGAGGAACCTTGGGATAAGTGGTTTGGAAGGCTGAGGCAGGAGGATCATGAGATCATAGCTAGCCTCAGCAATTTAGCAAGGCCCTGAGCAACTCAGTGAGACCTTGTGTCTAAATAAAATATAAAAAGGGCTGAGGATGTGGCTCAGTGGTTAAGTCCCCCTGGGTTCAATCCCTGGTACCAAAAAAATAAAAAGTATGTCAATTCCACAGAGTTCTTAATACACCACTGTCTTTTATCAATTTCTAGAGGCTTCAAATTTTGCTCACTTTCCAAAATCAACAGCAGAATAAAATATTCCTTCCAGGTTTAGCATTAATTTTAATATCTATATTCCTTTGAGTCTGTTTCTCTTTCCATTCTTTACTATGTGGTATGCTCTGCTTGAAAACACATTCTGCCAGTGATGAGAGTTTTCATTCTAGTTTTGGACTGCCTTGGTTTTCTTTCCCATTTATGAACTCATAAGGTATTTGTCTTGGATTTCCCTCAATTCTTATAGTTTACTAAATCCTCCCAAAACACACTAATGTTGTTCTTTGTTCACACTTCCTCCTTCCTAATGAGCACCTCTCTCTTATGATGGAGCTATCTCTTTTCTAGTAATATTTCATTTAGCATAGATTAGCTAGTTCTCCTAAACTTTTAAAAATTATACAAGTATGCATGTATGAATAAGTAACACCAAATCCCATCAATATATACAACTATCAGGCATCAATTAAAAATGTGGAAAAAAGATTTAAAAAATAGAAATAAATAAAAATTATACTAGCAATATATCTTCATTGCAGGAATATTAGAAAGCACTTATAAGTAAAATTAAATGTTGATAAGTAGAAATACATCAGCCAGGAAAAAAACTATTAACATTGTAGTTTTCATTTTGCTCTGTTTTTATCTATATAGACATATCTGTATATAGTATATGGATGTAATTTTTTAGATAAAATTACATTTTTTGAACAAGCAATTTTTGTTAATAGTTTGTCATTTAAACAATTAGTTTCATTAATTCCATGAACATTAAAATTATTTAATGCTTTTTGCAAAGAATAAGAATTGTTATATATTCTAATAAACCTCATTAATGATATTATTCTATTCCCTATACAGTAGCTCCCATTATCCATGGGGAATATGTTCCAAGACCCCCAGTTGATGCCTGAAACTATATATATATATGGTTTGGTATTATCACTACACACACACACACACACACACACACACACTTTTTCTATATATATGATAAAGTTTAATTTGTAAATTAGGCACAGTGAGAGAATAACAGTTATAACTAATAATAAAACAAAACAATTACAATAATATATTGTAATAAAATTGCCAGCATCATTACTTTTGTACTTTGGGTCCTTAATTAAGTAAAATTGATCACAAGCACTGTAATACTGTGATAATTGAGCTGAAAATCAAAATAGTTACTAAATAATGAATGGGAGGGTAATATATATAGCATGGCTACACTGACAAAATGATGAATCCTAGGCATACTGAAGCCATGTGGTGAGAAATTTCATTACACTATTTAGAGTAGCATGCCATTCAAAACTTGTGAATTGTTTATTTCTGGCATTTCCCAATTAATTGTTTAAGACTGCAGTTGACTGTGGATAACTGAAACGGTGGAAGAGAAAATTACACATAAGGAAGGACTACTGTAATCATAAATACTTTTGTCTCTTTGGTTGGTTAAGGACTCAAAGGAATATACTAACCTTCCCCACCACTATTGTTTTGGTCTTTTCCTTCACATATCACAGATATTTCATTGTTTTATAGTTTTAGTCTTTGGTCCATATAATGTCACTAGGTATTTATTGAGGTTTGTATATGCTTTAAAAAAAACATTAATCTTCTTTGTTCTGTCTGATTCTTTAGGGTGTTTTTTTGTTTTGTTGTTTGTTTGTTTGATACTAGAGATTGAACCCAGGGACATGCTTTACCACTGGGCTACATCTGCAGTCCTTTTTATTTTGTATTTTGAGACAGAGTCTCCCCAAGTTGCTCAGAGTCTCCCTAATATGCTGAGACTGGCCTTGAATTTGCGATCCTCTCACCTCAGCCTGCCTCTCACCTCAGCCTGCCGAGTCCCTGGATTATAGGTATATAATCAACTGCACCTGGTTGTATTTGTTGATTCACATAAGAGCATAAAACACTCTTTTGTTAAAACTGGGACTCTCACTTTATTTTTGCTTATATTTGCATGCTGTATTTCTGCTAATTCTTACATTTTTAACCCAGAGTCTAGAACAGTGCCTGACACATTGGAGATCCTCAATAATTTGATCATCAGTCTCTGATATTTCTTCCTCTTGGAGAAATTTGGAATGTTTTAGTTCTATTACTGGTTATCTTTAAAAAAGAAAAGAAAAGAAAACTACTTAAATCTATGCTTCTCTTTAATATTTTCATCCTCTATCTCAAATAAGCTGTATCTTTTGTCATCTATACATTATATTCCCTCTTATTGCCTCCCTTTTACCAGCTAGCCAGCCAATTTGTGGGTAGTAAGATTTCAGATTTTTTTCCCCTAGTACCAGAGATTGAACCCAGGGAGCTTAACCACTTAGCAACATCCCCAGCCCATTGTTGTTTGTTTGTTTTTGAGACAGTCTCTCTAAATTGCTTAGGACCTCACTAAATTGTGGAGGTTGGCTTTGAACTTTCAATCCTCCTGTCTCAGCATCCTAGTTGCTGGGATTACATGCATACGCCACCACACCTGGCTAAGATTTAAGATTTCTGTCCCAGTTATATTATTGTTAAGTGTTTATAGTATGTATTATTATTTGCATAGTTAAACTTTTTTTCAGTAATGTAGTTTTTGTAATCTATTTTATAACCATATTTATCACACTCTTATGTGCTGTATTCTAAATTTAATGGTTTCATGGATCATTATCATCACCAACCCTTCCACACCCTGATTTCCTCTTTCAGGAAGCTTTATTTAGTTATATTTAAATTTTTGTTGACTGTAGTTGCTTTTTTCAGAATAGTTGTATGGTATAGTATATATTTTGAATCCTTGAGTGTCCAAAAATAACATACTGTTGTTTTGTGAATGACAAATTGACCGAATGTAGAATTGTTTGGTCATAAATATTCACAGATTCTTCCCCATTAACTTTCTGCAGTCAGATACAGACAGTATAAGTTTGATGGCAACCAAACATAACAATCAACAAAAAAATGCGTGTGTGTGCGTGCGCGTGCACATATGTACATGTGCATGTGAAAAAGAGATCGATCAGGCATAAGTGAATCCTAAGAAAGTTAGAGAAAGCTTTTGAGAGAAATTGCTGTAGATTTTGAGCTGTTAAGTTTCAATGTAGGTATTTAGCATGCTAGGTGCAAAGGGCATATTTGAAAATGGTAGAGACAGGGGCTGGGATTATGGCGCAGTGGTAGCGTGCTCGCCTAGCACACATAAGGCACTGGGTTCGATCCTCAGCACCACATAAAAATAAAATATTAAAAAAAAAAAAAAAAAAGAAAGAAAATGGTAGAGACACAGCCCCTACCCTGCTGAAACTTACATTCTAGTGATGAATTCGAGTTTTCCAGCCCAAGTACAGATAATTAATTGCACAAAACTTTAAATTCAAGAAAGCCACCAAGATATTTCTGCATGTTGTTAACACTGTTGTTGATGCTACATCATGAGCAACATATCTGGATCATTCTTTTATTCATTTTTGCTCCCTTTTAATGTCATTGATTACCCACAGATAATACCATTCATATTTATCTTCTGAATCTATTTTACTCTTTATAATTCTCTGATCTCTTTTTCTCCTTTGTGTCCTGAAAGAGCTTATTATACTCATCTTTCACTGAACCAATTTGATTCTCTGCAGTGTTAATTCTGTTCTTGATGGCTTCTATGCCATCACAATGTCTGTTATGGTCTTACTTGTTCCTTTACATTTCAGTCTTACATTTCCTTTTATTCTGAATCTATTGTATTACCACAGTATCTTTTATCTCTTATTGAACGAATTCACAATTTAAGTATCCTGAATATGCTAAGCAAAGACACCCTAAAATTTAATTGTCCTTCCTGAAGTATGTTCATCTTTGGTTCTGAGACACTAAAATTCCTCGTTGTATGAGGCAGAATCGCATCATTTATCTCATTTTGGTTTGGCTTTATTCTGTCGTAGTTTGCTTATTTTTGACATCGTTCATTTGATTTACAAATATGTTTATTAAGGATCTTCCCAGGGCAGGCACTGGAAGGATAATAGTGAATATAAAATATCTTAACACTAGCTTGCATTTTTGTCTTCCAGTATGAAAGAACTTTAAACAAGTAAGCAAACACATATACAATATAAACTGGGAAAAATTACTGAAGAAAAAAAGATGGAAGTCATCTGAGAGAAATACCTTGGTAACCAGCTTTAGATTGGTTGATTCAGTAGGCCACTTGAGAAGTAGAATTTAAGATGAGATTTAAAGAATGAAACTGAGTGCTCTGTTGGGAAGAAAGCAGGAAAGAGTGAAACAGGTTAAAAATAATATCACGGACAAAAGTCCTGAGGCCAGAAACACTCTTGGGAGACAAAGCACTCTGTGAGAGACAAAGCTAAATAAATGGGCCAAAACCAGTGCATTGTCAGTCTTACGGGAGCTTGGAAGTTCTTGGCAAGGCAATAAGAAGTTACTAGGGTTATCAGAAAAAGAATCAACATGTGGTTTGATGATTCGAGTTCATTTAGGACTGCTGTCTGAAGAAGGGAATGGAAAGATAAAAGCAGATGCAGGGGCTAGTCAGTAATTCAAAGGAAAAGTTATAATAGTTTGCTAAGGAAGAAAAATTCAAGTTATATTTTGGAATTAGAATGTAGAATTGAATTGATTGGGTTAAATTTGGGGCATCATTAAACAGGAGAAGGAAATTACTAGACTTTTGGCTTGAGCAGCTGGATAGATAGTGTTGCTATTTACCAAGATGTGAAAAACGGGGGCGAGAACAGGTTTAGGGCAGGACATCAAGGGTTCAGCTTTGACATGTTAATTTTGAGATGCTATGTGAAAAAACAGATGAGATTGAGACTCTAAGGAGAAATAGGGATGGAAATACGAATTAGGGATTGATCAGGATACAGAGGGTATTCAATAACATTTGGATGGATGGAAGCACCTTGTGTAAAAGGACAGAGGGAGATGGGAAGGTATACAGACACCACAGCCAGAGGGACCGCCGAGTTCAGACATGTTGTCAAGGACAAGGAGATGAGAGGAGAACCCAAAGACTGGAGTCTCAGAAGCCATGAAGGGAAAGTGCTTCAAGGCATGGATGATGACCATTTTCAATGGCACAGTCAAGATAGTTCTTCACATTTTTCCTTCCAAAATCTCTTCCAAATAACAAGCAGAAGGATAACAGAAACACACTTCCCAACTTTAATGAATTGGATACATCTGTAAAGCACAAAAATATGAAAATTGAAAGGGATGGAAGAATATTTATGACTTATCAGAACAGTAGAATGTGAAATTTAAGTGCATGCAGGGAGAGGTACTAGTGATGAAAAAGTCCATTTATGCAGCCAAACCTTGGAAGTGCACAGAAAGTGGAGTTGTCTATGTTACAGAGGGGGCAGAAAACTGAAAACAGAGCTTTGGGAATTTAGATCTCTTGCTTAATAATGTGAGTAGACAATGAAGTATCTCTAAACATTTCTACTAAGGTGAAAAAAAAAAAGATCCAAAGAAACTCAGAAAAGGAACTTAAAGGAGGGAGGAAAAAGAAGTGAGAAAGCAGAAGAAATCTTGAGATTAAAAAAAACAACAACAAAAAAACCCTATAACTTCTCCTCCCAAAATGATGCTGCATCTCTAAATTAACAATAGGAATCACATAAAAGGAAAATGCAGAGAACAAGAATGAGATCCTAGAAACGCAAATATAACAAAAAAGATTTTATAAAAAAATCAGTAAAAGGATTAGAAGATAAAATCAAGAAAATCCCTCCAGAAAGTAGAACAAGGGGAGAAAGGTTTTTGTTTTTAATTAAAGTACTGATCCAGAGAAAACAGTGTGGAGGAAATTATTTTATACACACAGACACACACACATACACACACACTTGATTCCAAGAATTAAAGGACATGAAAATATAAATTTAAAAGTCAAACTGTTGCAGAAAATGAATTTTAAGATAACCTAAGACACATGATCGTGAAATTTTAGAACACCAAAAATAAAAAAGATCCTAAAAACTACCATAGAAAAAATCTCACAAAAGGAAGAGACATCCAAATGTTACTTTACTTTGCAGCAGCCATTTCGCCATTTCAGAGGCAGAGCACAGAGCAAAGGTGAGTAATTGGTTGCCTGGGTTTGAAATCCTGACTCTACTTGCAACATGCCCTGGCTCAGTTAATTCCTCAATTATGATAACTACCTCAGAGTGTCGTTATGAGTATCAGATGAGTTCATATTTATGAAGTGCTCAGAAGAGTATCTGGCACCTAATATTTGCTACTTAACTCTTTTCTAAATGAATTTGAAGAAGATAAATTGAAAGACAAGTCTTTCAAGTTCTTAAGGTCAATGAGTTGCCACTCAAAGTCAACACCTAATTAAAACTCTTAAACAGGTAGGTGATCAGAAACAAAAACAAAAACAAAAAAATCTTTTCAGGCATGCTAAATGTATTTTTTAAATGCACTTTCTCTATATCTTTCCTCAGGGAGCTCCAGAATTATGAGCATCACTAAAATAAGAATCAACCTAAGAAAGAGGAAGACACAGTAGCCAAGAAATGAAATATTATACAGAAGAAAAGCCAAGAAAAGGACCAGGATGACAGCAGAATAGCAGGCCTGAAGAGGAACCTGTGAAAATCAAAGGAATATTTTCCCAGGAAAATAAATGAAATGGATGGTTTCATGCCAAATTTGACCTCCCACTGAAAGGAGGGAGAAAAGGTAGCAAAGTATACAAGGAAATGAAGAAAGAAAAAAAAATCAGGCAATTACTAACTATAGGAAAAACAAATTGTTATATAATAAAGGAAACAATCATTATGCTACTTGGCAAAGAAGAGAGAAATATTTATTTAGTCCAGTGATGCAAATACTTAATAATGATGTAACTAAAAATGGTGATATGGAGAGGAAAGCTGCATTTCTGGGTGCTCCATGGTTAAGGATTCAAGCAGTGGGAGAGTACTGCTTCTCAGCAAAATGGACAAAAGAGAGTCCACTGGAATTCAATATCAGATAAGCCAGTTGTGGCAGTGGCACTGGTTCACCGGAGAAGGGAGGGAATCACCACAGAGAGAACCATGATGGACAAATTGCCATGGAAAAACCTGTAGATTAGAAAAGCCGACTGAACATAGCTGATCCAGAGACTGCACAGCAAACTGGTATTTGAAAAGTGCTATTTCTCAACTGGTCGCAGAGAGCATAGATGGGAGTCATCTTGAGGTGGCCACACTGCAGCTGCTGCTGAGGGAGCTAAGAGATCATAGCAAACATTGTCATGATGCCCCAGCAAGTGCCTAACAAGTGGCTTAGGCTATACCTAGAAGAATTTGAGTAAAACAGGCATGGAGAAAGTTGTACCCAGAGTGATTCAAGTCAGAAATAGAGAGGGGAGTCCAACTTGCTTTCCTTTTTTTTTTTTTTTTTTTAGATGTAGATAGACACAACACTTTTATTTATTTTTATGTGGTGCTGAGGACCGAACCCAGTGCCTCACACGTGCTAGGTGAGCACTATACCACTGAGCCACAACCCCAGCCCCAACTTGCTTTCCTTTTGAGTATGGTGTCTTATGTGACCAGCTGAAGCAGGGTGGGAATCCAAACGGCCAGGTGTGAGGGACAGTCAGGGACTAAGCCTGGGAAGGCTGTATTGGTGACCAGTACAATGTGTGAGACCTGTGGAGGGTCAGCTCTCTGCCTGTGAGTAGAAATCTCGGGATCCAGACTATGCGATCCAGACTCTCAGCAAAGATCAGCATCTGCCCAGCCCTAGATGTTGTGTTGATCTAATCTCTCCAGAGCAGATACCACGGACAAAGTCCCTAAGGCCTAATTAGACCAAAGGGCCCGCCAGCCAGAACTCTCCTCTTAGGACACTGCAAGAGCCTCAGCCTGGGAGTTCTTTGATCTAGTCTGTGCACATAAAACTCCAATGACGGCCAGGTGTGGTGGCGCACACCTGTAATCCCAGTGGTTGGGGAGGCTGAGACAGGAGGATCACGAGTTCAAAGCCAGACTCAGCAAAGCTGAGGTGCTAAACAACTCAGTGTGACCCTGTCTCTAAATAAAATATAAAATAAGGCTGGGGATGTGGCTTAGTGGTTGAGTGCCCCTGAGTTTAATCTCCAGTACCCCTCCCCAAAAAAACTCCAACAACAGTATTTCCCATTCCATCATACCTTTTACTGGTGAGAGGGGAAGCTAAGACTATTTCAACCAGCTTTAGTATTGGAACACTCCAACTGGCAGCTTGGTGAGCAACACAAAAAATAGAAAAGGGCTCGCTATCTCAGCACATAGCCCAAGAAGAAATAAAAAGAAGGATAGTTGGGCATAGGCAGTCACCACCCATCCTTGCCCACAGTTTTTGATGACCCCAATGGAGACAATTTTTTCATTTTTCATTAAGATTCTTTTTTCTTTTTTTCTGTGTGTGTGTGTTCTTGCTGTGCTGTTTGGTTTGTGGATATATATACATACAGATACTTGTTTCTTTCTTCTCATTTTTAACATTTTTTCATGATAGTTATTTTTCTTTGTCCTCTAAGAGCTAGGAATTTTTTGCTTATTTATTTTGGTTTTGTTTAGCTTTGGTTTTGTTTCTTTTTCCTTTCTTATCCTGCTGACAACCAAATTCTCTTATCCTCTCTCCCTTTACTTTTTCTATTTTCTCCCCTCCTTCTTTATAGTCATCATGCTGTATCTCTTCTACTTTATCTCTGTTCACGTTTTGGACATTCTAAATTGTCTTTTACTTTCCTATCAAATTTTTCTTTTTTCTTAATGAACTGTACTTTAATAATTCTAAAAGATGATATAATAAATAAATAAATAATAATTCTAAATAAATAAGTTCTAAATCAATAAAAAATAATTCTAAAAACTTAATAATCTAAGTTTATATAACTCCTGCCCACACTATTCATGTTGTTGCAGTTATTAGTACTATGCATGACATAGTTTATACCTCTTGTTTACTTTAATGCCAGATCTAGTTCACAGCTATTTATTGTTTTTTGTTTTTGGTGACTGCTAACCCCACCATACCTGTTTTTGTGGTAATTAGTATTACAGATGTCATAATAGGCACTGGGTATTGATTTCAATACAGTATATTGTTTGCTTCAGTTCTTGCTATCATTTGCTGCCCCCTTTTCTGTGAGGTACTAGGAATCTACAAGAACATTACAAGTTCATGCGTTAGAGACTAATCTGCTGAACTAAACCCAGCCAAAAGACAGTATACCTTGCCCACACACAAAATAACCACACTCAGACTTAGCAATACTTTAATACAAAGAATAGAAGAGGTTACCCCCCCCCTACAAACTAATGGCCAAGTTCTGAGTATGTCACATTTAGAGCCAATCAGAATTACTTCTGATTTCTCAGGTGGGTGGGAATGATGTGTTCCAAGCCCCAAAAGAAAATAACTGTCAACCAAGATTGCTATACCCAGCAAAACTATCATTCAAAATTGAAGTAGAAATAAAAACCTTCCAAAATTAGCAGAAACTAAAAGAATTCATTACGAAGCTAGCACTACAGAAAATACTTAAAGAAATACTTCACACATAATAAAAAATAAACAGAAAAAAAAATAAAGAAATACTTCATACATAATAAAAAAATAAACCCCAGAGCTCAAAAATGAACAAATTTCATTTGAAAAGTAGCTAAGCAAATGAGAAACAAGTCTAAATTAAGCATTAGAAATAAACAATTAGGAATTAATAAAAATCTTTTTATGATAATATTGAATGTAAATGGTGTCAGCTCTCCAATTAAATGACACAGGCTGGCAGGATGGATTCAAAGAGAAGATCCAAGCCGGGCGTGGTGGCACAAGCCTGTAATCCCAGCACTTAGAGAGGCTGAGACAGGAGAATCGCGAGTTCAAAGCCAACCTCAGCAATGGCGAGATGCTAAACAACTCAGTGAGACCCTGTCTCTACATAAAACACAAAATAGGGCTGGGGATGTGGCTCAGTGGTTGAGTGCCTCTGAATTCAATCTCCAGTACCAAAAAAAAAAAGAAGACCCAACTATATGTTGTTGCAAAACACCTCAGAGGCAAAGACAGCCACAGGTTGAAAGTGAAATGATGGAAATTAATATACCTTGCAGGTGGAGCCTGAAAACAAGCAGGAGTAATTATTCTGATATTTAGCAAAGTAAATTCCAAGCCAAAATTTATCAGAAGAGAAAAATAAGATCACTTCATGCTGATAAAGGGAAAAATCAAGCAAGAAGATAACATGATAGTAAATATTTATGGCACAAATGTTGGTACACCTAATTACATAAAACATACACTAGACAGATAGACCCCCTTACAATAATACCAGGTGATTTCAACATACCTTTCTCACCAGTAGATAGATCATCCAGACATAGACTCTTTGGATCTTAAAATATATATTATAAATCAAATGGACTTAACAGACCTGTATAGAATTTTCATCCAACAACAGTAAAATTGACTTTTTTCTCTGCTGTTTATGAAAACTTCTCCAAAAGGGACCATATTTTAGGCCACAAAGAAACTCTCAGAAAATACCCCAAAAAGTGATATAATTTCTTGTATCTTATCTAATCATAATGGAATGAAATTGGAAATTAACATCAAAAAACCCTACAGAAACTATTTAAACACATGGAGATTAAATAATTCCTTTTTCTTAACCACTGAGAAATACCCTCTGCCCTCCTTTTTTATCTCACTAAGTTGCTGAGACTGGCCTCAAACTTGCAATCCTTCTGCCTCAGCCTCCCAAGTTGCTGGGATTATAGACATGAGCCACCATGCCCAGCTGGATGGACAATACAGTTTTGAATGATGCCTAGGTGATAGAAGTAGTCAGAGAAGAAATTTAAAAATTCATAGAATCAAATGAGATAATGATACAACATATCAGATCCTCTGGGACACCATGAAGGTAGTTCTAAGAGAAAAGTTTATGAGTTCCTACATAAGAAAATCAGAAAGATCCCAAATAAACAAAATGCATCTCAAGGCCCTGGAAAAACAAAAACAAATCAATCCCAAAAACAGCAAAAGGAAAGAAATAATTAAGATCAGAGCTGAAATCAATGAAACTGAGAATTTAAAAAATAAAAAGGATCAATGAAATGAACAGTTGCTTTTTGAAAAGATAAACAAAACTGATAAGCCCTTAACCAAACTAAAAAAAAAGAGAGAAGACCCAAATTAATAAAAATTATAGATGAAAAAGAATAAATCACTACAGAAATCCAGAGGATCATTAGGGATTATTTAGAAAACCTATACTCTGATAAATTGGAAAAACTGTAAGAAATGAATACATTTCTAGACCTATATGACCTTCCAAAATTGAATCAAGATGACATAAGAAATCTAAACAGATCAATAACTAGCAATGATATAGAAGCAATAATAAAAAGTCTTCCAACAAAGAAAATATGGACCAGATGGATTCTCAGCTGAATTCTACCAGATCTTTAAAGAAGAACTAATGTCAATGCTCCGCAAAATATTCCATGAAATAGAAGGGAAGAAATAATTCCAAATTCAATCAAGACAAGGACACATCAAGGAAAGAAAATTGCACACCAATATTCCTGATTAACTTTTATGCAAACATACTTAATAAAACATTAACAAGTCATATTAACACATTTTAAGAATATTATACATCATGACCAAGTTAGTTTTATACCAGGGATGCAGGAATGGTTTAACATACACAGATCAATAAATTCAATTCGGCACATAAATAGAATTAAGGACAAAAATCGCTTAGTCATAACAATAGATGCAGAGGAAGCCTTTGACAAAATTCAGCACCCATTTATGGAAAAATAAGAAAAGAAGGAGAGAAGGAACCTACCTCAACTCTGTAAAGGCTATATATGAAAAATTCAAAGCCAACATCTATAATAATGGGGAGACACTAAAAGTATTTCTTTTAAAATCTGGGACAAGACAAGAATACTCTCATCACTCTTACTCAATATAGTACTAGAAATTCCAGCCAGAGCAACTAGGCAATAGAAGACAATAAAAGGGATAAAAAATGGTAAAGGAAGAAATCAAATTATCACTGTTTGCAGATGGTATGATCCTATACTTAGAAGATCCAAAAAGCCCACTAGAATACTGCTAGAGCTAATAAACAAATTCAGCAAAGTAGCAGGTTACAAAATCAACATACAAAAAATCAATAGCTTTTCTGTACACCAATATTGAATCTGTTTTTCTGATTTAAGAAAGAAATCAGGGGAAAAAATCTTATTCACAATAGCCTCAAAAAAACTTAAAAATTAAAGATGAACTTTAAAAATACCTAGGAATAAATCTAACCAAAAAGGTGAAAGATCTCTACCATAAAAACTGTAGCTCATTGAAAAAAGAAATTGAAGAAGACCAAAGAAGATGGGAAGATCTCCCATATTCATGGGTAGGCAGAATTAATGTTAAAATAACTATACTACCAAAAGCAATATACACATTCAATGCAAACCTCATCAAAATGCCAATTACTTTCTTCACAAAACTAAAAGAAAGAAAAGTCCTAAAATTTAAATGAATAAGAGACCCAGAATAGTCAAAGCAATTCTAAGACAAAAAAAGCAATGCTGGAGGATGGTGATACCTGACTTCAAATTATACTACAGATTTAGAGTAACAAAAATGGCATGGTACTGGCATAAAAACAGATACATAGAACAATGGTACAGAATAGAAGACACAGAGACAAATCCTCACAGAAATAGTCATCTGATCCTTGACAAAGGTGCCAAAACCATACACTGGAGAAAAGACAGCCTTTTAAACAAGTGGTGCTAGGAAAACTGGTTATCCATACATAGAAGAATGAAACTAAGCCGGGTGCGGTGGCACATGCCTGTAATCCCAGTACTTTGGGAGGCGGAGACAGGAGAATCGCGAGTTCAAAGCCAGCCTCAGCAATGGCGAGGCATTAAGCAATTCAGTAAGACACTGTCTCTACATAAAACACAAAATAGGGCTGGGGATGTGGCTCAGTGGTCGAGCGCCCCTGAGTTTAATCCCCAGTACCACAAAAAAAAAAAAAAAAAAAAAAAAGAGAGAGAGAGACTATTTTTTATCTTTCACCTTTCACAAAAGTCAACTCAAAATAGATCAAAGACCTAGGATTAGACCAGAAACTATGCAACTCCTAGAAGAAAATGTAGGTTCAACACTTCAGTATATAGGCATATGCAATAACTTTCTCAGTAGGACCCCTAAAGCTCAGGAAATAATGCAAAGACTTAATAAAAGGGATGACATCAAATTTAAAAGTTTCTGCAGAGAAAAGAAAACAATTAGAAATGTGAAGAGAGAACCTACACAATGGAGAGAAAATCTTTGCTAACTACTCTTCTTACAGAGGGTTAATTTCCAAAATATATCAAGAATTTAAAAAACTTAATATTAAAATAATAACTAAATTAATAAATGGAAAAATGAACTAGACAGATACTTCTCAAAAGAAGAAATACAAGTGGCCAACAAATATATTTAAAAAATTCAACATCATTAGCAATTAGGAAAATGCCAATCAAAACTACACTGAGATTTCATCTCACACCAGTCAGAATGACAGTCATCAAAAATACAAACAATAATAAATGCTGGAGAGAACACTTTTATGTTGTTGATGGGATCGTAAGTTAGTAAAACCACTATGAAAATCAGTGTAGAGATCCCTCAAAAGACTGTTTTGTGACCCAGCTATACAACTCTTCAGTAATATACTAAGAAATTAAAGTCAGTATACTATAGTGATATCTGCATACCCATGTTTATAGCAGCACCATTCACAATTGCAAAACTACGGAACCAGCCTAAATGTCAATGATGAAGGAATAAAGAAAATGTGGTATACATACACAATGAAGGTTTATTCAGCCATAAAGAATAGAATTATAGGGGCTGAGGTTGTGGCTCAGGGGCAGAGGGCCTGCCTCGCATGTGTGAGGCACTGGGTTCGATCCTCAGCACCACATAAAAATAAGTACAACAAAAATAAAGTCACTGTGTCCATGTATAACTAAAAAATATTTAAAAAAAGAAAAGCATAGAATTATATCATTTGCAAGAAATGGATGGAACAAAAATAAGCCCAACTCAGAAAGTCAAGGGTCTCATATGTGGAAGTCAGAGAGGAAAAAGAAAAAGAAAGTGGCAGGGACAGGAGTGTCTCATGAAAATGGAAGGAAGATCAGTAAAGTAGAGGAAAGGGACCAGGAGAAAGGAGAAAGGGAGGGGGAAAGGAAATAATGGAGAATGATACAGGCCAAATTAAACTGTTACTGTTTGCATGTATGAGTATGTAACAACTCCCACCATTATGTACAACTCCCACCATTATGTACAATAAGAAATGTGGAAAGAAAATAAATAAGTAAATATGGTGATATAACTTTATGAGAGGATTGGAAAGAGATAAGAATTGGAGGTTGGGAGACAAGTGGGTTAAATGGCATTTATCAAAATAGGAAGCAAATATAATCTATAAAATTAAGAAACAGGGTATCAATGTATTATCTAGAGATATGGAGGTAAGTACCAGACCAGATATTTACAGCAGATAGCATGCATCATGTCTCCTAGAATCACCAGGCACTGTGTAGCACTTAAAACCTCCTCTTAAATTCAGTTGGAGGGTTGATGATGTGTATTCTCATTAGCCACTCTAAAGGAAATCTGAAGAAGCCTGGAGAGAACCCAGGCCAGACCTGCTTGGAATCAAGTAAGAATAGGGGTATTCAGCTTTGGTTTTTGACTACTGTTATAGTGTGGGTCTGAAATGTCTCCCAAAGGCTTTTCAAGGCTTGATCCCCATTGCAGCAATATTCAGAGTTGGGCTTTGGGGCAGTGATTGGCTCATGAAGGCTCTGATCTCATCCGTGGATTAATCTATTGATGGGTTCCCAGTTGAATGGATTAGTAGGAGGTAGAGCCTAGTTGGAAGAAAATTCTCAACCTGCTTTTTCATTGCTACAAACCATGTATTATACCCTTAGTATAGCTACATCTCTCAACCTCAATCTTAACCCTAATCTTTTTAAATTAAGGGGACCTGTAAGGTTTCCAGGATTTCCTTACTTATCTTGTCTCTTCAGTCTGGTCCCATTGTACCATAACTAATAGAAATGTGGAACTGTGGTTGGCCCTATTCCCTGAATTCAAAACAAATTAGTTGAGGTTATTTTTTGTTTGTTTTTCTAATATCTCTTGGCCAATTCTAATTCCGAGAAAAGCTGCAGGAACATATATAACACACACACCCATTTATATATATAAATAATAATAATTACATATATATATGCATATCCCAGAAGTCTGTGGCAAGGTTTCGTGATTCTCCTAAATGTGTTTAGCTCATATCTAAATATTCCTGTAAAAATAAGTCTTCAGTATATTAAAACAGACCATTTGAAATTCACAACTGAAAAAGGGCTTATGTTATAAGATACACTATACACCTAGTCCTGCATTGATTCAATTATACATTGCTAATAACAATGTTTACAATTCTAATATAAATAAAATGTGTTATATCCACAACATGAAATATTATTTAGTTACAAAAAGCGAAATACAACATGGATGAAACTTGAAGACATCATACTAAATGGAAGAAGACAGACACAAAAGGCCATATGTTACATGATTAGATCATGTGAAAAGTCCGAAATAGAAAAACCTCTAAAGACATAAAGTAAATTATTTGTTTCTGGAAATGGGGGAAAGGGATATGGGCAGTGACTGCCAATAGATACAGATAATGAAGATGGTCTGAAATTAGAAAGTGGTGATTGTTGCTCTAGTTTCTAAGTATATTAAAAAATGGCCAAACTATACACTTTATTTTTTTTCATAGATGGACACAATGTCTTTATTTTATTGCTTTGTATGTGGTGCTGAGGATCGAACCCAGGGCCTCACGCATGCGAGGCAAACGCTCTACCACTGAGCTACAATCCCAGCCCCCAAACTATACACTTTAAAAGGATGAATTTTATGGTATGTAAATTATAGCTCAAGTTTAGAAACTTCAACACCGTCTTCCCAAGACTTAAGTCATACCCTGCACAATTGAATACAAGAGTCCATAGAGCTATACCTAAAGTGCCAAGACCGAAAGTATATCTGATCTAGACTTTTGTGTATCAATGATGGAACCAAAAATTACTAAAGTATTAAATAAAATTCCAAAATGTATGTAGTGTGCTATTGTTTGTACAAAAAAGGAAAAATAAAAATTTTATATAAGCTTAAAATGTCTTTAGGTAAGGCATGCAAATTGGTGTCAGCCACATCAGTTGCCTCTAAGGATAACTGAGGAATGTGTTACAAGATGGTTCTTCTGATTTTAAACCATGTGAAAATAATGCTCATGCAAAATATATTGAAATTAAATTTATTTTCTCTAATTATGGCTTGTTCCATGTTTACAAGTGCAATCTCTAACTATAATTAGGGATTTGTCTGCTTTTCCTTTTAGTTCCATTAGCTTTTACTCCATAGATTGAAGATGTTAATAAATTCATTTACATTTAAAGAAGTTTTGGCCCAGAGTGGTTTCACCACCCCTGTAATCACAGCAAGTTGGAGGATGAGGCAGGAGGATTACAAGTTCAAGGCCAGCTTCAGCAAATGAGTGAGATCTTGTCTCAAAATAAAATAAAAAGGGCTTGGATATAGCCCAGTGGTAGAGCACTCCTGGGTTCAATCCCCAGTACCACAATAAATAAATAAAGTGGTTAAGTTTCGTTAATAATCAATGTAACCACTCTAGCTTTCTTTAAATTAGTAATCGCATCATATTTTCTCATTCTTTTACATTAAACCTATGTGTTTTTATATAAAAAATGAGTGGCAGAGAGCACAGAGTTAAGTATAGTTTTTCTTTTTATTCCATCAGACAATCTGTCTCTTAATTGAAGTATTTATTATTATTATTATTATTATTATTATTGTTAATATGGTTGAATTTAAAATTACCTCATTGTTATTTGATTCATCTGGTTTTTGTTCCCTTTTCTACTTTACCTGTTTTCTTTTAGGTTGTTTGAATATATGTTTATGATTGCATTTACTTCATTAATGGCTTAATAACTAGATCTTTTTGTGTTTGTTGCAATGTGGTTGTTCTAGGATTTACAATATATATTTTTTACAAATCATAGTCTACTTAAAAAATTATACCACTTCAAGTACAGTATAAGAACTTTATAATATGTATTTCCATTTCCTCCTTCCCTTTTTTTTTTCCTCTTTTGTTTTGGTACCGGGGATTGAACTCAGGGGTACTTGACCACAGAGCCACATCCCCAGCCCTATTTTGTGTTTTATGTAGAGACAGGGTCTCACTGAGTTGCTTAGCGCCTCGCCGTTGCTGAGGCTGGCTTTGAACACATGATTCTCCTGTCTCAGCCTCCCAAAGTATTAGGATTACAGGCGTGTGCCACTGCGCCCAGTTCCTCCTCCCATTTTTGTACTGTCACTTTAATTCTAGATATGCTATAAATACTATAGGACTTTGTTACTATTATTAAACTGTGAATAATAGTGATGGTTCATTTTATGTGTCAACTTAGCTATGCCATAGTGCCCAGATATTCGGATGCTTTGACAAAGGCATTTTTTAGATGAGAGTAAAATTTAAGTCTTTGAACTTTAAATAAGCAGATAACTCACCATTAAGTGGGTGTGTTTCATTTGAAAATTAGTTGAATGCCAGAACAGAGCAAGGATTGACATCTCCTAAACAAGAAAGAATTCTGTCAGCAAACTGTCTGTGATGTTAATTTTGTGTGTCTACTTGACTGGGCCACGGGATGCTAAGTGTGTGGTTAGACATTATTCTGAGTGTGTCTGTGAAAGTATTTCTAATGAGATTAACATTTGATTGGTGGACTGAGTGAGCAGATGACCCTCCTCAATGTGTTGGAGGCCCGAATAGGAATAAAAGTCAGAATTCTCTAATAATGGAGAATTTACTCTCTGCCTGTTTTCAAGCTGGGACAATGGCCTTCTGCATTTGGACTGAAATTTATGCCATCAGCTCTCTTGCTTCTCGGACCATCAGACTTCAAACTGTACCAAAGTTCTCCTGAGATTCCAGCTTCCAGCTTGGATTGAAATTGCAACTCTTCTTTGGGTCCCTAGCCTGCTGGCCTACCTAAGGCTTACTGCATAGCATATCTACAAATGCATGAACCAGTTCCTTAGAATACATCTAAAACTGTCTGTCTGTCTGTCTGTCTATCTCAACACAGACACAGACATATAAAGATATACATATGAATCCCACTGGGGCTTTTTCTTTGGAAAATATTTTATGTTACATGGAAAACCCAATCATGTTTTAAGGAAACTAAAAAATTGAAAGAAAATGTTCTTTATTTGTATTCCTTTACTTTCTTTCTTTTGTCTAATTGCTCTGGCTAGGAGTTTCAAGGACTAAGTTGAATAGAAGCGGAGAAAGAGGGCATCCCTGTCTTGTTCCAGTTTTTAGAGGAAAGCTTCCAATTTTTCTCTATTTAGAATGATGTTGGCCTTGGGTTTAGCATGTATAGCTTTTACAATGTTGAGGTATTTTCCTACTGTTCCTAGTTTTTCTGGTGATTTGAACATGAATGGATGCTGAATTTTGTCAAATGCTTTTTCTGCAACTATTGAGATAATCATGTGGTTCTTGTCTTTAAGTCTGTTGATGTGATGAATTACATTTATTGATTTCTGTATGTTGAACTAAAGTCGCATCCCTAGAATGAACTCCACTTGTATTTACCTATATTCTTATTTAGTGTTCTTTATTTCTTTGTGTAGAGAGGGAAAAGATATGAAAGTTATCTTCAAGAATGAGACTGTAAAAATACTAGGAAAAAATAGAAGAACTGTTAGGTGGTGGTAAAGTATATTTTTGAATTATGGGACCAGGAGGCACAGTTGTATTTTACCTTGCAATGTTTAGCTGTGACAGTACAGGTACCTTGGATGTGCATAAGTAATTAAATTAATATAATAAATATTAGAAATAGAAAAATGAGTGGATGTGATGTGAAGAAGCTGAGACAAGGGTAGATTTTCCTTTTTAACTTGATTTTTAAAAGAGAAGGGAGAGTGATAACCAAACAATAGAAGATAAGACTCTTTTTTTTTTCTACTTTTATTTTTTTTTAAAAAAAGAATTTAAGAATATTTATAGACCTCAAAAATCATCCCAAAGAGAGTTGCATATTGAAAATAATACAAGAAAGACAAAATCAAGCTAAACATGATCTTTGTTCTGGGTAAGGGAGGAATAAGAGCACTGTAGGAAATTTAACCTTCAGAAGGAAAGTATTTTTTTCTCTACAAATTCGAGGGAGGTAAGCTGAGGGAGTTGAAGGTTGTCGATGGCAGAGATAAGAAGGACAGGAATGCAGTACAATGGCCTTAATTTTCTCAATCAGAAGAAGGAAAGGGTAGTTTCTGAGAGAGAGAGAGAGAGGAAGAGAGAGAGAGAGGTATGAACTGAAAATAGCATTGAAAGTCTGGGGAATGGGACAGAAGTGGCCAGAATAGTATGATAGGATGCCAAGTAGTACTGTTTATAAAAGAAATTGCTATTCACCATCCAGCCCTAAGTTTTAAAGTCCTAAGAGTGAGAAGGCAGGTATACAGAATAAACACTTTCCCTGCCCATGCTGCCAGATAGTCAAGGTCATGTTTAGATGAGAAAGGCAGAAGGAGAGATAGCACCTTGGATACCTTTGCACATGACAGGTCCTCACTGAACATGAAGTTTCCATTTCTCCACAAGTGACTCTCCAACCACAGGATCAAGTTGCTAAGAGGGTCCAAACAGCATACAAATCTGCTTTAATCACAAGCACTGTGGAATTGCTTCGAAAAAATGCTGCATCGGTGGTGTCAGAAGGTAAGGAAGTGAGAACATATTTAACAACCTGTTTAAAGGTAAAATCCTAATAAAGAGTTTTTTGTTGTTGTGTGTAGTTTGTCTCACAATACATGATTTACACAATAGCATTCACAAATATGCCCAGCAGCAAGCCATGTTCTACTATTCTGTTTTCGTCAGCTTTTTCACTAAAAGATCCAACCAGAACAATTTTAGAGGAGGAAAGGTTTATTTGGGGGCTCACAGATGCAGAAGTCTCAATCCATAGACAACAGACTCCAATTCTCAGGGCTCAGGTGAGGCTGAACATCATGGTGGAAGTGTGTGGCAGAGGGAAGCAGCTCATATGATGATCAGAAAGCAGAGAGAGACTTCATTCGCCAGATATAAAATATGTATCCCAAGCTATTCCTCCAATGTCTTACCTCCTCTAGCCACACCCTACCATCCTTCAGTTACCACTCAGTTAATCCGTATCAGGGGATTCATTCACTGATTGGGTTAAAGCTCTCACAATTCCATCATTTCTTCTCTGAACATTCTTGCATTATCTCACACGTGAGCTTCTGGGGGAACACCTCACATGCAAACCATAACATTATACTGTATTCAAAATTATACATACATACATCATATTTCAGAGATGAAGAAACTGAAGTATGATCTGGTAAGATCACAGAGCTGGTAAGTAGTGGCATTGAAAATCAACCTGGTGGCTTGATCCATTGTCCAAATCTTGAGCCTTAGACCATTTACTTGAAATACATACATAAATTTTTGTACACTTATTCATTCATTTATTCATTGTATTAATGCATATTGATCAGTTTTCCATGGGAATAGAGAAAGGAGGAAGAGTGTATTCCTCCACCCCATTCTTCCCACTAGCAACCCTTTTGGTTCTCCCCTACCTATCCACCCTGTGCTGATGGAGCTCTAGCCAGCATCTGAGCGTACATTGAGAACACAAATAGAACAATGCCTACCAAATGGAGCCTTTTGTGAAGTTCTCTTGTCAGAACAATGATACATCTTCTGCTTTCCTACTTCAAAAGGTAAAATTAAGTTCCTCTTCAAGTTATTATTCTTTTTTGGAAACTTTATTAAGTGGAATATCTCTATCCAATAGGAATATAATGCAAACCATATGTGTCATTTTAAAATTTTCAGTTGCCACACATTTTAAAACAAAAAGAATCTGGTGAAATCAATCTTAAAATATATTGATTGAACCAAATATACCCTAAATACTATCATGTTAACATGTAATCAATATAAAATTATTGATGAGCTATTTTACATTCTATTTTTCATACCAAGTCTTCAAAAACTGATGTGTAATTTATAGTTGCAAAAATCCTCCCTCTGGACTGGTCACATTTCAAGTGCTCCATAGTGACACATGGCTAGTGGCTATAGAATCAGATAGACTGGAGTTAGGAATGTATTCATTGTAAAGCAAACCAAATATAAAGTTTTGGTCTCTCCAAAATTCCATTCATAAGTTCTAGTTATGTTCCTTGGAGTGAAAATGTACAAGGGGCACTTAACCACTGAGCCACATCCCAAACTTTTTATTGTTTTGACATAGAGTCTTACTATATTGCTAAGGCTGGCTTTCTACTTGTGCTTCTCCTGCCTCAGCCTCCCAAGCTGCTGGGATTACAGGCATGTGCCACTGCCCCCAGCTATATTTGAGATGATTTTAAGTAACCTACCTAGCTCCTCAGTGACACATGGTAATCATACTGAATTATTTTCTAATGTTTTCTGAACTGCCTGCTACCACATGGATTTAGGTCTTTTTCTGGGAATCATTGATAAACACTGTGGCCTTTGTTACCCAGAATCCTTCCCTCTGAGGAGCAAAGGCAGTCAATCCTTTCTCACTTCTGTGATTCTGAACTCTCTTCTACTTTTCTGAAATCATCAGAGATTACAAGTACTGATTTGGGGACTTCATTTGCAAATCTTTAGCACCCTAAAGATTGATTAGTTTAGACCTTTTAAGTAAATGTTCCCTTATTTGCTTCTCCCTGATCAAATCTCTTACATCAGTGACCCTCAAAGTGTGGCCACATGATTTTGAGATTCGTTCAGGAAAACATCTAACAATATTTATTGTGAATAATAAAATTTACTTTTTTTTTTGGTACCAGGGATTGTACCCAGGGGCACTTAATCACTGAGCCACATCCCAGCCCTTTTTATACTTTATTTAAAGACTGTGTCTCACTGAGTTGCTTATAGCCTCACTGAATTGCTGAGGCTGAGTTTGAATAAACAATCCTCCAGCCTCAGTCTACAGAGTGGCTGGGATTTCAGGCATGTACCCCCATGCCTGGCTTAAAATTCACTTTTAATATTTTTAAAATCTTGTACCTGCCACCATAAACTTGACAGCTTCTCAATATTTAAAGGCTTTTCTGGTAAGCTTAGTAGTGATATTATCAAATGTGATTTTATGTTGTATAATGAAATGTATCCATATTGGGAAGATCTGTAAAACTAAGTGAATCTTTTCCAAATAACCCCTAGATAATATTACAAAATCAAGCATGGGTAAAGAGGAAAGACAAGATAATGGAACACTACATTGTAGGTTTCAAATTCCACATTGCAGCTAACCTTTAAGAAATCACAACTTAACAAGTTTGATAGTATCAAATAAGTATATTTGCAATTACCTGAAAAGGCTTTCAAAATACCTTTCTTATTATGACATTTGCAGGCAAATGGATGGAACTAGAGAATATCATGCTAAATGAAATAAGCCAATCCAAAAGAAACAAAAGCTGAATAATGAATAAGCTGGATAGCAGATCCTGATCCATAGTGGAGTGGGGAAAGGGGTAGGGAAGGCACTTTGATTTGTGTAGAGGGGAGTGAGGGAAGGGGTGGAGCTGTGGGGATGGGAAAGATGGTAGAATGAGACAGACATTATTACCCTACATACATGTATTATTACACTACTGGAGTGACTCCGTACCATGTACAGCCAGAGGAATGAGAAGTTGTGCTCCGTTTGTGTACACTGTGTCAAAATGCATTCTACAGTAAAATAAATAAATTTTTAAAATTACCTTTCTTTTCTAACTACATATTTGAGGTCATATTTCCTCTATATATTGCAAATAAAACAGCATATCATATCAAATATAGAAGCCTATGAAAATTCAGTGGTTTTCAAGCATTCAAAAGATGTTTTTTAAAATCCTTATCACTAAAATTCTTGTTTTGAAAATTATAGCTATTTTTATTAAACTACATTACATTATTACATTATATGTTAACATATAATAAGTTTTATTTTTAAGTTAGCAAATATTTATCTTCATTTCCATATCAAATATGGTAAATACAACAAAATCTCTTTGAGGTTTTCAATGAAATTCAAGAGTGTAAAAGAGTCCTGAGACCTACTAGCCTGAGAATTTTTTTTATACCATTGTTCTACTTATGTCAGTTTAAAGATTATACTCTCAAGAGAAAAATTTTTATGGAAAGTAACATATATAACACAGTAGTTAATGGCCCAGGCTTGGCGATCAAATTTACCTGGCATATTAGTTAACTTTCTATCCCTGTGACAAAATACCTGAGATATTAAATCTAAAAGGACAGGTTTAGTTTGGCTCACAGTATTGGAAGTTTCAGTCCATGGTCAGTTGGCACTGTTGTTTTGGGCCTGTGGTGAGGCAGTACATGATGACAGGAGCACATGGTAGAAGAGGCCTTTTCCCCTCATTGCAATGAGGAAGCAGAGAGAGACATGCACAGAAAGGGATCTGGAGTTCCACTATCCCCTTTGAAGGAACTCCTCTACTGTCTTTTCTTTTCCACTATGCCCTACCTTTCAATGTCTACCATCTCCCAGTAGCACCTCAGGCTAGGGATCATATGATTAGCTCTCAACATACTGCCTTTGGGGATATTCAAGATCCAAACTATATAACACTTGGATTGAAGTCCTGGATCTGCCACTTACTAGGTCTGCTATGTTCAACAAGCCTTGAGTTTTCTATTCCTCAGCTCCTCGTGTGTAAGATGTATAGAATTGTACTTCCTACTTTATGATAATTAAATGCAACAGTTGTTAAACTTTTAAACCAAGAATTGTCATTGCCATTACAAGAATTTGTACTGCTTTTCAAGAGTACTATGGTTCTAATATAACAGTAGGAGGTATTCCAAATCCTTGAAGTTCTCCTCCGGTATCAGGAAGCTGTTTCTGCAGATGTAATACCAGCTAGATTTTTCTCCAAACTCAATGTTTTTTTAAAACAGATTTCTCAGTACAAGGAGCATTAAACATTTTTTGTTGCATTTTTTTCTATTACAGTCTTTTTCTGTTGCAAAACATGTATGACATCTGTATAAAAAGCATCACAAGTGGAAAAAGGTCCTATTGCAAAACACTGCATCAAAGAGTTAATAAGAGGGCTGGGATTATGGCTCAGTGGTAGAGCACTTGCCTCGCATGCGTGAGGCACTGGGTTCGATCCTCAGCACCGTGTAAAAATAAAATAAGGATATTTTATTTATTTACAACTAAAAAAATATTTTAAAAAATTTTTTTAAAAAAAGAGTTAATAAGAGCAGACAAACAATTACCAGGCACTGACTCTGGAGATGAACTTGACAATTATCTGATGATGGCTTTGATACATTTCCAAATTGCTTTTTACTGCAGGTATACAACTTAACGGACCCAAACAGAAAACTTTTCTATGTCAATGCATATAGTACCTTGGACATTTGTAATCCACAGATTAGCTTTCAAAACATGTTTCAACATTTTAATCCTATATAACACTGTAACAGAAAATTCTCATAATCATTATGGTTGGACCTGTGATAATGCTAATTCCTTACTCAATGTAACTGACAAACAGCAGAAACATCATATGTATCTATGGGAGCCATATAAAAGCACTGGAATTGGTATCTTAGTAAGGCTCCCTGTAGCTAATTACAGTCAAATACATTTTCTTTTCAAAGCCTCATCCACCTTTAAGCCTTTAAAGCAGCCAGGCACAGTGGCGCAAGCCTGTAATCCCAGCACTTTGGGAGGCTAAGACAGGAGAATCACAAGTTCAAAGCCAGCCTCAGCAACAGTGAGGTGCTAAGCAGCCCAGTGAGACCCTATCCCTACATAAAACACAAAATAGGGCTGGGGATGTGGCTCAGTGGTCAAGTGCCCCTGAGTTCAATCCTTGGTACAAAAAAAAAAAAGACTAAAGCCATAATTAAAATGGGATATTTATCCAGTTGTCTTCAAATGTGCTGTCCCTTCTTTTTGCCATTTCCATTCTTCTATTGCCCATTTCATGTGTTCTTTTTATTTCAGATATTCTAATTTTTAGTTATAAAATTTTCATGTGGTTCTTTTCATAAGTTTCTCTGCTGAGAACATCTATTTTCCATTCATTTCAAGTATTTATTTTTTATCTCATAGGGTGTAATTATAATAGTTGTTTTTATATCTGATAATTCCAACATCTGGGTTATCCTGCAGTTGACTTCTTGATTATCTTTTTCCTTGGGACTTGGTCATAGTTTCCTGATTCTTCCTATTTAAGTAATGTTGGATACTGAGTTGTATATACTTTGGGTTCTCTTAGAATTTTCTGGAAAACATTGATTGATTGATACAGGCAATCAACCCTTAGGCTCAGATTGCAAGTTCTGTCTGACTTTCTGTGGGTAGAAATTCCAATCTCAGTTTCACCTCTGAAGGCTTTGCTAT
>PVHX01010819.1:0-67892 GCA_004024805.1 Geosciurus inauris | reverse complement strand
TGAACACAAACTTCACAGAAGAAGATATACAATCCATCAACAGACATATGAAAAAATGTTCAACATCTTTAGCAATCAGAGAAATGCAAATCAAAACTACCCTAAGATTCCATCTCATGCCAGTCAGAATGGCAATTATCAAGAATACAAACAACAATAAGTGTTGGCGAGGTTGTGGGGAAAAAGGCACGCTCTTACATTGCTGGTGGAACTGCAAATTGGTACAACCAATCTGGAAAGCAGTATGGAGATTCCTTAGAAAACTTGGAATGGAACCACCACTTGAACCTGCTATCCCACTCCTCAGTCTATACCCAGAAGACTTAAAAACAGCAAACTACAGCGCTGCAGCCACTTCAATGTTTATAGCAGCTCAATTTACAATAACTAAACTGTGGAACCAACCTAGATGCCCTTCGATAGATGAATGGATAAAGAAACTGTGGTATATATACACAATGGAATATTACTCAGCAATAAGAGAGAATAAAATTATGGCATTTGCAGGTAAATGGATGGAGTTGGAGAATATCATGCTAAGTGAAGTAAGCCAATCTCAGAAAACCAAATGCCGAATGTACTTGTTGATAAGTAGATGCTGATCCATAATGTGGGGAAGGACATGGGAACAATGGTGGATCTCTGTTCACAGGGGTGTAAGGGGGGAGGGGGCATGGGGACAGTAAATGTGGTGGAATATGATGGTCGTCATAGCCCTAACTTTATGTATGACTGCATATATGTTGTGATTGCATACAACTTACAACTAGAGAATTGATATGTTATCCTCTATCTATGTACAATGAATCAAATTGCACTCTGTTATCATGTAAGCCTAAATAGAACAAATAAATAAATTAAATATGAAAAAAAAAAAGAAACAAGGAAAGAAGACTTGTAAACATGGTTTCAGTGAGTTGTGGAACCAGCATCAAGGGGTGTAATATACATGTTAACTTAAATCCCGTAAGGAGAAGAGTGGCATAGGGACAGAACAGAAAATCTGATGAAATGATGTGAAATTTTCCAGTTTTAATGAATATAATAAACTTAAGCTCAATAAGCCCCTAGCATAAGACATATGGAAACTAAGCAAAATATATCACAATCAAAGTGTATCAAGCTGGTGATAAAGAAATAATCTTTAAAGCATTCAAAGGAAAAAAGATACTTTATGGATACAGGATAAGATAAGTATTAGAAAACATGAGGTTTTAATACTCTTCCCCAAATAATGGCTAGAACAAATAGATAATCATAAGGATACAGGAGAATTGAATAATGCTATCACCAACTTAACTACATTAATAAAACATCTCAATGAACAGTAGCATAATACACATTATTTTCAAAGGCACACAAAACATATTAAAAAATAAACTAGCAAATTCTGCAGTTAAAAAAAATCTTAATAAATTTCAAAGGATTCAAGTCATATAATGTTCTAGGACTAAAAAGGAATTAAATGAGAAACCAAAAGCATATAGAGTTCAGCAAAATCCTCAAATCCTTGAAAATTACACAAGACACTTCTAAATAACCCCAAGGTCAGAAACAAAAATAAGTATTTTTAGTTGAACAAAAAATGAAAACATAATATATTAACATTTGTAAGCTGTCAGAAAAATGATACTTTGGAATCTTTAATACCAGATGCCTAGATTAGAAAAGAAACATTTCTCAAATCTAAGAGCCAAGCTTTTATCCGAAGCCTCTAGAAAAAGAAAAGCAAAATGACACCCAAAGTGATACAGAAGGGAAAAGTACAAATCAGAGCAGAAAAGAGTGAAATATAAAACAGAAGAAAAATAGAAAAAAATCAATGAAACTAAAGATTCTCTAAGAAGATTAAAAGAATTGGTAAGATTTGGTCTCAAAAGAAGACAAAAAAAAAAAAAAAGCTAATATGAGCAATGAACAGCCCACACCACACTTCAGTATGTACAGGTACTAAAATGACTTCAAGGGAATACTATGAATAACTTTATGCCAACAAGTTCAATGACTGTGGTAAACCTGACAACTTCTTTGAAAGACTCAAATTAGTGAAGCTGACTGGAAAAGAAGCAGGCTCTGTTTATGAAAGAAATTCAGTTAGACAGTAAACACAGGTCCACAAAATCCTCTAGGCTCACAAGGGTTCCATGATGAATCCTACCTAGTATTTAAGGGAGAAAAGACAGTAATTTTATGAAATAACTTTCAGATATTTGAATAGGAAGAAATGCTTGGCAATCGGTTATTTGTCTAAGAATTATTCCAATGTAAGAATAAGAAAAAGACATTGCAAGAAAACTACAGAAAAATACTGCTCATGAAACTGATGCATAAGTTCTTAAAATTTTAAATAAACTCAATTGGATGTATAAAAGGGATAATAAATTGTGAACAAGTTGGATTTATCCCAGAGCTTCTGGTTTAGTTTTAACAATTCACTTTAAGACTCCAGAAAAGAAGAGCAATTGATTGAATACCATTCAAGTAAATCTGCGATGTCAGCAAGAAGGCTGACTAAAATTACCTAGCACTGCCCCCCCACAAAATAACAAATAAAGAACTCCACTTCAACCAGCATCATTAAAGGAAAACACCAGAGAAGAGCAAAGAAATAGCTAGAAATAATGTAACCCACAGAAACACAAGATGGTTAGATAGACCAGGGAAAGAAGCAAACTGCCTCTGCTCTCTCATCTCCCAGGATGTGATCACCTGGGTCAGAATCAGGAAGAACTTCTCTTATAGGGTAAAAGCAAGCAAGAAGACCCAGCATCCATCATCACCAGCATAGAAATCTACAGTTTTCCCCAATGGAGATTCCTGTGGCCCTCGCAGTTTCTGAGCCCAGCATGGGGAGCTCCCGGGAGCCCACATGCTGAGCTATCACAAGAAGAGGAGCTGAGGCTGTGCCCCTGTGCCCTCAGAGTCCACATACTATGACTCTGTAGATCTTGAAATTAGAGCCACTGCTAGGTTCATCCTACTCTGAGGAGGTGAGTAGCCATTCCACCCCTCCAACCCTGAATGCTTAACACCATGGCCACTGCCCACCTAGCAGTACACCATGCATGACTGCTATGCCCTGGCCCCCTAGGGCCAAGCCATTTCCCAACTTCTCCAGCCCCTTCATCCCAGACAATACTGGACTCTCCTCTTAGGGCTGAACTAATTAATGGCCTATGCATTGCCACACATGAGATGCCATCAACCACAAAGATCTCTTTTGTTGTTACTCCCATTTTACCAAGATTTTTTTTAAAGGCTCAGAGAGATTAAATTCACCAGTGTCCCACAACTCTAAATGAAGCTCTGGTTCCAAACTTTGATTTGTCTAATTTCAATTTATTTTCCCTATGCCATTCTCAAAATAATACCACTTTAATTTCTTAAAATCAATACAGTTTTTCCTCTCTCACTTGTTTATAACCAAGGTTACCAGAAAACTTCAAGAAACTTCTGCTTTTGGATTACAGTATAATCAAGACTACCTGGAAAAGTGATGTCCTAATTGTTCCCAAATAAATCTGCACTGGTCTTACAAATATCTCTGTCCTCTGTCATCTCCTGTTAGTTACTGGGGTGATTACCACTGGGAGAGCAAAAACAGGGTTATGTAAATGTGCCCTGCAATAGAAAAGATGTACTAATCAGCTTGCTGTCTTCTAATATGCCCTTTCACAACAGGCAAAGCATCGTTTACCCTGAGATAGTTGAGTTTTAAAATTTATAATAAATCCGAAGAAATCTAAAACAAAGCCTAAAAATACCAGTTTTTTGCTATTAGTCTCATCAATCGATAAAATACATAAATGACATTAGATGTTAGTTGACCAAAGAAAGAAAAGATACAAAAGTGACATCAAAATTATATAAAGATAATTCATGAAAAAAGACTAAAAGGAAATATACCATGATACCTATACTGTGTTTTAGAGGTGAGATTTAGGAATAAATCTTAAAATTCTTTTTGCTGTAATTTGAACCATTTTTGGTAGCAATCATGCTTCTTTTTAAAAACATGGCAATGGAGAAAAAAGGCTGTCTGCATTTATGGAGGGAGACTTTTAAAAATCAAAAATTCATGTAGACTCCCTACTTTACTTCCTTTTTCCTCCATGTACATGTCATATTGAGTCCGTTAAGAAGGATAAGACAAGCCCTGCTATAAAAACACCAGCATCTGCAATCCTGGATGGAAGAGAGGGAGAGTGCTATGACTGATATCCCATGAGGCAGCACACAGCAGAGCAGAGGGAGGAAGTCAGGAGAGTGACAGGAATGTCCAACTTTGTAAGGACCCCAGAAGAAGCCTTTGAAAATCGTATTGGGAAAACAAAACTGAGGAGTTTGAAAAACACTGAGGTTTATCCTTAAAAGTGCTAATAACTCAGGCACTGTGCTAATCAATTTCCTTACATTATCCCGGCCATCTGAGAAACAATGTGATTTCATTACATTAAATTAAGACCAATAAAGAATATAAAAGAAACTTCCCTAAAGCAGTACCCAGTATGTTTAACAAATAATTCTGAATACATAAAGAGAATGCATTCAGGAAAAAAAAAAGATGTTGAAAATGCCTAAGATATTTTTAAAAATTATATGTGTGTGTGTATATATGTATATATATACACACACACCCACAAATGTGTATATATATGTATATATATGTATGTATGTATATGTATATCGTAAGCAAATTTATGAGCCAAGATTAATGAAAAGCAGTAAGAAATGAGTGAAAACACTGAGAGCATTTAAGTTCAAAAATGTAAGATTATTCTCTAATCCTCTAAGTGTTTTTTGACTTTTCTTAAATGCCAGTCTTTTAAAATTAAGTAACCCTGCTGTGTGGTAGGTTTTAATTGGTTAATATGTAGTTTGCAAGACAGAAAAACAACTGAGGAGTTCATTTTCTCATAGAAAAGATTAGAAAACAGAGATTCAAACTATTTCCTACAATGTTCTTATAGACAAATTAGTTGGGTGTCTTAAACATTCTGAAAGCTAAACCAGAATTTAATATTTTAGTAGCAAAATCGTTTCTCCAAGTGGTAAAGAACAGAGGAATTTAATAATTGATTTATAGGTTGCAAACCGACAAATCCAACCTATAAAAACTATTGAGTTTCCATTATCCTCTGTAAAATACTAAGTTTTGGGACTCTGCTTTACCACAGATTAAATAGTTTATCTTTTGGGTGCCCTAGGCAGCCATCCAGTCTAGTAAATGGCTAACGTAAGTCATAACAATAAAGCTAGATGGAGGGTTTCTGTTGTTGTTATTTTACTTTCAGCACCACTAGATTATAGTGTGGTGGGAGTGTGAATCCCTGTCTAATGCCTTCAAAATGTTCCCATATGTTTCATAGAGTGGCTTTGACTATGCGGAAACAAAAAAGTTCTAAATACCTAAAGAAACATTATACTCCCTATTCTGAAAGGCTGTGTTATGGTCAAATATTCAAGACGAATATAAAATAACAGTTGCTTCTCTTAAGACACACACAGGAGTGATGAAAGCAAGAATGTTCTGGGCTAAGGTTCTTGTCACCTTGTCTGCCCCCAAGGTCAGATGGTCTTTCTCTGCCATTTGCCTTTGTCTGGCCAGTGGCACTTTAGGAAGTACTCACTAAAAGTGGGCTGGTGAGTTAACTGAAAAGAGAACCGAGAAATAACTACAAAATAAAATTGAAATCTCCCCTCTTCCAATTATTTTCCAATATTTTTTACTGTGGAAAAATATGTAGAACATAATGTTTAACATTTTTAAGTATACAGTTCAGTGGTATTAAACACATTCATAATGTTGTGCAACCATCACTATCACCACTGTCCATCTCCAGAACTCTCCATTTCATAAACCTGAAACTCTATATTCATTATATAATAACTGTCCATTCTCTCCTCAGCTTCTAACAACCAGTTTTCAACTTTCAGCCTCTATGAATTTGCCTACTCTATGTTGGTAGCTCATATAAATGTAATCCTACAGTATTTGTCTTTTTATGACTTGTGTCACTTAGCATAATGTCCTCAAGTTTCCCATTTCATAGCATATGTCAGAATTTCCTTCATGTTCCAGGCAGGATAATATTCCCTTGTATGTCTATACCATACTTTATATACCAGTCATCCATCAATGGACAGTTGATTTGCTTCTGTGTTTTAGCTGTTGTGAATGGTGCTGCTTTGAACATGGAGCTGCACAAATATCTCTTTAAGACCTGGCTTTCAGTTTGTTTGGGTTTTTTTGTTTCTGTTTTTTTTTTTTTTTTGCACCAAAAATAGAATTGCTGGGTCCTAGGGTATAATTAATTCTATTTTGCATTTTTTTGAGGAACTTTCATTCTGTTTTCCGTAGTAGCTTTACATTCCCATGCAACAATGCACAGGGATCTGATTTCTCCACTTTCTTGGACACTTGTTATATTCTGTGTTTCAGATAGCAGGCAACCTAATGGTATGAGGTTGTATCTCATTGTAGTTTGGGTTTGCATTTTCCTAATGATTATTGATGTTGAGCATCTCTTCATGTGCTGATTAGCCATTGGTGCATCTTTGGAGAAATGTCTTTCCCAGTTTTTTACCCATTTTTGAATGGGATTGTTTTTGTGTTGTTGAGTTTTAGGAAAGCTCTACATATTCTAGGTAGGAATTCCTAGTAAGATATATGATTTTCAAGTGTTTCTCACATTATGTACTGTGTTCATAGTTTCCCAGGTTTTTTTTATTAATTTTAAAATCTAATTTTAACTTGGTTTCAAGGTTTCAGAAATAGATGCAGATGGACATACATAGCATATTTTTAAGCTGTATAAGATGTCCACTCTAGAAGTACCAAGTAAATTTTTTAAATATTTGAATTATACTAAACAATAATATTGCCTCAGGTTAAAAAGATCTCTAAAATTGAAGATTTGGGGGGGGAGTGTCACATATAGGAGGATCAATAGTAATATATTGATGAAAGGAAAAAGGAAGGAAGAGAGGAAAAGAAAAAGGGAAGGAAGAGAGAAGGATGGGACCAGAGCAACCCAAGTGTTCAATGGTGGAAGAGAAGAGAGGAAAGGATCAAATGATGAAATATGTAAATAAACAAGTAGACACAAAGAGCTCAAATGCTCTTTAATACCCACTGTCAGGAGCAGTGACTGAATTATGGGTCTTGAACTGTCCTGTGACAGAGGCAATACCTCTCTTGGGAACTCTTGGTGCAAAGGCGTCAATTTGAGACTGCCTGGTTGCTATGGTGACACCCTGTTCAATAGGAGGCTCTGTGCCAGCCAAGGAGCTATTCAGTTCTTGACCTTGAGGTTCAGGCACCAGCTGCTCGGTAGTAGAAAGTTATGGGTGCAAGCTGATAATCATAATCAGGCTGCTCATACTCATGAACTTGGTTCTGATTACTTTGAAAAAATTTTCTCACAATAAATCCTTTTGGTGTTTATACCTATATAGTAAACATGCTGAGCTTGTTGTGTGTCACTACCTCCCATCCAGGCTTGTAGTCAACCACTGAGACCCAGCTTTTTCTCTATTTGTGTGTCTATTTGTATTTTCTCCATCCCCTTACTGCCCAGTCCTGGAATCTGAATTAACAGCCATGAGGGTCACCACAACCCACCTTTGGCACATAAATCAAGAGGCACTGGCAATCATTGGAATAGTTTATTTCTAATGGAATAAAACTGTCTGCTTTCAAAAAAATGATTTCTAAAAATCATGTTTGCCCCACTACTAGCTTTGCATAATTTGAACACTTTTTCTGTGAAAAAAAAATTATGTGAAAATATTTTATTAAGGTAGTGTTCCAACTCCAAAGTCATAAAGGGTCACCTGGAATGCTGCTGTCCCTGGTAAAGTAATACTAATGACCAATTTTACTATGTTAAAACATCAAAAATATTTCCCCTTGATTGGAATTTTAAAAATACTCATTATGTTTATGATCATCTGTCTTTGTTTACGTCAGCTTAGATTAGAAAATGTCAAAGAAAAGAAACATAAAAAAAATATTATTTTTTATTTTATTTTCAGTGTCCAAATGAATTTGGAAAAAAAGAAAGACTCAAGCATGGCAAGTTTCTCATCAACAGCAACATGAAGCCAATAAAATTGAAGGGTAATTTATATACACATCTATCCATCCCGAAGCTATACCTGGCAGTGTGGATCATTCTGAAAAGAAGAAATTTCCATCAGAACAGACTGAACTTTATCAAAACTTAGCTTAGTCTCGATAGAAATTTCTTGTCTTGCATCAACCTATAAGGTCGTTTATTACACTACCAAAGGAAAGAAGTGATACACTGTTGAAGACGGAAAAGATTTAGGAGAAACCATAAGCCGAGAATATAAATGGTCCAAATGGTTTGTGGCATGGACAGAAAAAGGTACATAAGAATTCCTTTAGAACTACTTGAAGAACATCAAATCTAAGGCAGGGAAGGAAGATATACAAAAGCCCAAGAACCGTTAATAAGCCAATTCCTATCCTTCACTAGCCTTATTTTAAAATTCATTATTAGAGAATGGGAAGATAATAATCCTACCCTGTAAATCCTACCCTGTAATTTTTACAGGCTTTTTCTATTATGTATGTACTATCTATCACCTTTTTAGATAAATTATACTTAAAAGGGTTCTATGTGTAATTTCCATTAAGTGATTTATGAATTGGAGATCTTGTTAATATAAATATTCTATATCTGTCCTGCTTCAATTCAGACTATGATTTAGCAGGTCTGGTGTACAGCTTGAGACTCTGTGTTACTAACACAAGCCCAAGTGATATCAATGTTGCTGATATCCATGGGCTTTGAGTGCAAAGGTTCTCACAGGCTGGCTGCTCTATGCATGGAAAGAATCTTCCTCAAGGGCAGACCCAAAACAGAATAATGACATTTCTTCAGAAAGAAAATGACTCCTTCAGAATATGATAAACAGCTGTACTGAATAGCAGCCCAGCTCCAGTGTCTTAGTGCTCATGTGTTACTTTGGCTGTCTGAAGACAAGGGAGGGAAAAGAAAGAATATCAGATGCAAATGAAAATCCACTGTCTCTTCCCATCTCTACAACAGCTCCAACCTACACAGAGTACACGGAAGTTAATTTTCAATAAAGCAATAGGAATGTTTCCCACTGTTTGAAATTCTGTCTTTTCCTGTTTATCTTGCATGTGCCTTTTCCTCCTTTTTCCACTTGGAGCCCATTAGTTATCATGGAAACAATGACTCGAGTCAGAATGAGAATAGAGACATAAGCGTTTGCAACTGAGGCAAAGTGCCACAA
Organism: Geosciurus inauris; assembly: GCA_004024805.1. Lineage (NCBI taxonomy): Eukaryota > Metazoa > Chordata > Mammalia > Rodentia > Sciuridae > Geosciurus > Geosciurus inauris. The sequence continues at coordinate 58,601 of PVHX01010819.1, read as the reverse complement.
ATTGCATTCAATTCTCAGAGCTGGGTTTACACCACAGTTGGAGAGCAGAGAAATTAAATCAGAAATTAGACTGCTGTATTATTCTGGATTCAACTCTAGAAGACAGGCTGCTAGTCTCTGCAGGAGAACATATGAATCTAAGCTGCAGAGAATGATTAGTCAATGAACACCACACTGGGAGAAAATGGATTTGTAGGAGGAAGGGATAAATAAAAGTTCTCTATCCCTTTTCTATAAATTTCAAATATCCCTTTGGTACGAGGTGCTCGAATTACTGCATTAAAAAACATGTTAGTGAGAATTTAGGGAAATAGCATGATTTCCATCATCTAGGGAACAGCCTTTCATTAGGAAAAATAAAAAAGACATCTACTTTATGTAAGGATTGCATCTATTCACGCAGGCCAGGTGAAGACTACAAACTGGAGGTGTCCAATGAAAATCTGAACCTGATTCTTCAAGTCATTAAGACAAAAGATAATCAAACAGAGCATTTTAAAATGAACTACCTCAGACAACAAGAGTACAGCTTACTGCTGCTATTAACCATGATTGGGTTTCGGGAGGAAACAGAAGCCGAATGCAATATAGGTAATTAAAGAACAAGCTTTTGTTAACACTGGCAATCAAGAGGTTGTGATTTTATAGACTTTGAACTTATTATGGTGCCCTGAAACTTGTCTATTTTTAAACAGGTAGTGTATTTCTGTTTCCTATGACACTAAGGTATAATCCTAGCTGACAGACAGGTCGTTTGCCATACAAACTATTTGCTATCCATTTAGGGCAAAGATGAGTATTTTCAGAATCCAAAATTACCATGGAAACCATATTCTTAATCCCTGAGGACTGGGGAACAATTGGTTATGAAGTCATGATAGCTAAATTACAAATCCCTGCATGCGCATTACTGTAACTACTGTCTTAATACTAAGCATATGGGTTTTTATTTTTGTTTCCCTTTAAAATGAACTCATTGTTCTTTATAAGATGCCTATAACATTTTGATTAGGTAACTTAAAGTAAATATGTTATTTTCAAAATATGATAGCAGAGAATCAAAATTAAAATCACAGTTAGTATAAAAGAATGATTACAATTGTCATCCCAGATGTTCAGTATTTCTAGAGAAATAGATTTTTTTTGAAAGTTCGGAAATCAAACATGAAAATAACATCAGAAGATCCAATATGTAGAACATTTTTAGGAAGTTCTTAATCATGTTGCTTTGAAAAAAACATTGACTTTCAGAGGAGTAGCTCTTCAGATAAAATATTAGATTCAACTGCATATTTCTTCCTAGGTTAAAAAGGAAGAATCAATCCACCAATATGCATTAACTGGGTGGTAGCTATAGGCAGGTAAGGTGTGGCTGGAAGAGGCAGGTCACTGGGGTCCTGCCTTTGGGGTTTTTATTTTGTCCCAGTTGAGCAGAGCTCTCTGCTTCCTGTTTGCCATGTTCTGAGCTGCTTTCCTCCTCCACACCCTTCCACCATGATGATCTGCCCAGAGCAAAGGAGTCAGCCGTTTATGGACTGAGATCCCTGAAACCCTGAGTCCCAGATGAACTCCTCCTCTATGTTGTTGTTGTCAGGTCTTTTCGTTATAGTGATAAAAGGGCTGATTAAAACACCCACCAAAATATTCAGACTCAAAAGCAATTGAGCCAACAAACTATGGACCAAAACCTCTGAAACTATGAACCAAAGTAAACCTTTCCTTCTTTAATTTTATTCTCTCAGGCATTTTGTCACAGTGATGGAAATCTAATTGACACAAACTTAAGTGTGATTTAATCTGTACCTACAGGTTAATGATGACTGGGGACATTTGGGTTACATATGCTTGTTGGGATCAATGTGACCAGTTATTGGCATTATATGATTTAAATATAAACTACCATTGTTAAATTTTAAAAGGCTTTATATGCTTATTGTGATATTTCTTTAGAGTCTGTTGATATTGCTGTGCTGTTAAATATCTTGATATACACTGACATTTGAAAATATGTGATTAACATGCAATATTTGAGCACCATGAAGATAAGCATTCAAGAATAAATATATTAATTTATCTTCCAGATATATACCAATGATTCCAATTTAATATGGAACATGCTGATTGCAAAATGGATTTTAAAATGTTATGTTAAGATGAGAAAACTAATTTCAAGATAATTATCTTCTCTCTGAAATTACTATTCATTATTTAATGTGTGTTTAGGATAAACCAGGTATTTGGAAAAAACCAAAGTTTGAAACTACAATTTTATTTTCATATAAATTTTAATTCAAGTCAAGAACATACATAAATTATGAAAAGTTGTTAATATTAGTTTTCTAGGTAGTATTTCCATATTGAACTTCATGCTGTTATTTTTGAGGAGGTATTCATAGACTACAGTCTACATTAAAATATGTAAAGAAGGTTCACAACTTTCTTCTTAGGTCAGTACCTAAGAAACATACATAGTTAAACATGACCCAAAATGGCTTGATTTTGCACTTAGGTAAATTCTAAGTAAACTAGAAGTAAATTATTTCTAGGGGGAAAAAAGAGGAGGCTGAATTGATAAGACAGGTAAGTTCTAAGAAGAGAAAAGGTGAGAGTAGACACTTGAACTCAAAAGGTAGCATCAGCATCAGTTTCTATGAATGTGGCAACTTGAGACCATGAGTAGCCTTTTTTATACAGTACAATGAGTAGGTGGTAATTCTGATGACAGGAATTGCTATGCAAACACACAGCAGTAATTTGAAATATTTTTACTGAAACTATAGATCAACAAATTTTAGTGATTTATAATGAGTGGCCCAGGGTCCCATCTATGATCAAGTTATCTCCAAATCCATGTGGGGTGGGAATCGAATTGGATTTAGAGGCTGTGCTATTGAAATTGGCTGTTTTCAACATCAAATGGGCAAAGTAACATAATTCAACAAGCAAGGAAGTAATGGAATGGAATTAAACAAAGGAAAACATACACCCACAAAGGTGAATTTAGCGTGGGAGGTCTTTAATTGCAATTTTTTTTTCAAATTCTGAATTAAACACAAAATGTCCAACATAGTCTTCCCAGCAAGTACATTATTTATCGGAAGCCAGAATGCTGCTTCAGTGCATTCTGATTCCTTATTTTGTTACATAATAATATGCTTAAAAAGCAACACATTGTGAGCTTGGGAGCTGTTAGGCATTTATTTACCATGGTGGGTTAATCTCATTCAGTGAGGTATAGAAACTCAATAATGAGTGCTACAGTATATAAGCTAATTGCTAGGATAAAACCAAATGAATAATTACTTAACTCCAGAATGAGGCCTGCGGGAATTTTTCTTTAATAAAGGTTTAATTCACCAGTGATAATGAATGCAATCTCACATACTACTGAATAACACCATTAGCATAATGGCTGTGATACAAAAACTATAATTAGAACTAAACAGAAACGTTAATTACAACCACCAAGGTACTGAATGAAATACTGTTGTTTAAGAAATTGACCTGCTTTGCTGTCATGCTTTATGGGCTCTAGGATATCTCTGTAATTAAACATATATGCATATAAGTATATATGCATATATGTAAACACAAAATAGACTAGGGTTTATCATTCTAATGATATCCTCTGAAATATAACAAATACATTAATAATGAATTATCCAGAATTTGAAATACAAGCTAAACAAAAAAATGATTAAAACTTGTTTTTATCTTGATTAAATACAAACATCAACATTTGTGTTTTAAAAATCCAATATTAGAATAGGTGGCTCAGATTTTGCATTTTGCCAATGCTAACTGTACAAACATTAGAAGCTGGTACTGAAAATGGACAAATTAAGTACGAATACTACCAAACTAAATTGGAAAATTAATTGCACAATTATTTTTTAAAAAGTGAAAGCATTAAACTAATGGTGCTAAAGACATAGCTAGAACTCTTAAAATTCTTTCAATTTTAATGACTGTGTATATAAATATGTATTTATATATAAATAAAATATTGAACTACACATGTAAGATTTATATGTACAGAGACATATGTATTAATAAGCATTTTGAAAACAAGTGTCACTCTCAATTGAACATCAAGAAAAATAACAATAACCATACCAGTCCTCTATTATTAAACACTTTCAAAAAAATATGCTTAGACTTATTTTATTAATAGAGCCATGTATCTCAAATATAGTTTATTGGGTATGCCAATGGCATTGAGTTTTCATAATACTCTTCACCTTTTTATTCCATTATTCAGTTTTCATTGAGTAAATATATTTCCTGTCTTTTAAAATAAATCTCTTCTTCCCATTACAACACATTTTTCCAATTGTTCAAGGAAAATGTTGGAGGACTCATTATTGCAACCTCCCATACAGTGCACCTGGAAGCATCTGTCCTCCCACTATGTCACACATGAAAACTCCATTCTTTAGTGAAACATTACCTCCTTGTAATAATGCACACGAGGGACATAATTATCCTGATAATGCTTATTACAATCTGTGGCATGGCAGTACTCACCACGAGTAGGATGCTGACCATAGCATCCTCCCTTACAAGAGGAAAGAGGAGAGGGAAAGCAGGACTAGGAGGAAGAATTCAACCATCCTTTACTATGCTTTCATCTTATGCTAATGAAGCAGATGAGTAGAACTGATTGCTAATTTCAAGTTTCTCTTTTGCCATACTCCATCCAGTGGAGCTGTACTTAAAACAATTCCTACACCTAAATTACCAGCTTTGATTTGTGAACTCCAGACTCAGGATTCTAACAGGTGAACTCTTAGAACACTAGAACTGTTTTTAATTGACAAATGAAAATCGTACATATTCATTTGGTACAACACATTGTTTTGGAATATGTATATACTGCAAAATGGTTAAATGGAGTTATTTAATACACATTACTTCACTTTTGGAGGGGAGGGGTGACTACACTTAAAACCTACTCTTTTAATAATTTTTGAGAATATTATGCCATTGTTATCAACTGTAGTTACAGTGTTGCAGAAAGGATGTCTTGAAGTTATTCCTCCTATCAGTATGAAACTTTGCATCCTTTAATCAACTTCTCCCCAACCCCACCTCCCAGTCCTCGCCTCCTGGTAACCACCCTTCTATTCTCAACTTCTGTGAGCTCAACTGTTTTAGATTCCATGTGTAAGTCAGATCATGAGTTGCCTTTCTGTGTCTGGTTTATTTCACTTAAACATCATGTCCTCCAGGCTCATCTATGTTGCCACAAATGTCAGAATTAACTTCTTTTTTAAGGCTGAACAATATTTCATTGTATATGTATACCACATTTTCTTTTTCCACTCATCCATTGAATGGGCACTTTGGTTGATTCCATATCTTGGCCATTGTGAATAAAGCTGCATTAAATATGTTGGGTACAGATATCTCTCTGACACACTGATTTCATTTCCTTTGGATACTCATTAGTGGGATTATTCAATCATATGGTAGTTCTGTTTATAATTTTTTGAGTAAGCTCCATATTGTTTTCCATAATGGCTGGACTAATACATTCTCCCAAATAGCATATGAGGGTTCTCTTTTTTTCAATCTCCTTTCCAACACGTTATCCTTTACTTTTTTGATAATACCTATTCCAATGGATATGAGGTGATATCTCATTGTGGTTTTAATTTGAATTTTTCTGATGATTAGTATTTAGAGCATTTTTTCATATATCTGCTTGTCAATTAGTATGTCTTCTTTTGGTAAATATCAATTCAGATCCATTACCATTCTTAAATCAGGTTATTTGTTTTCTTACTATTGAATTATTTGAATTCCTTATATGTTTTGGAATATTAACCTCTTATCAGATGTATGGCTGGAAAATGTTTTCTTCCTTTTTGTAGGTTGTCTCTTTTCAGTGACTACAACAATTAAGTAGATCTTTGATCAAAGAAAGTATCTTTCACATCAGGGAAGCTCATCTTGCATAACTTTGAATGGATAAAAGAATGTAAAGTAAAAAGGGAAGAAAAGATTATTATCTAGCAAATTAGATGTGTCAAGTCAACTTTGGAACCAAAGATGAATGATGATTCCCATCACTTGGACTCATGTATTTACCTACTGAACATTTCCAACACAATTATTTACAAACTAACACCTGCTTAGTATTGGTCTATACAAGTCTTCTTCTAATGTTCTCTACCTCAAGTAAGGTAATACTATCAAATCAACTACTGAAGTATACAATTATAAGAGACACATTTTGGCTCTAAAATTGATAACCTCAAGACCAACTCAAACATTTGGCAGGGTCTATACTATGTATCACTTAGCAATATGATGCAACCTGGCCTGGGGACTTCCCACCTTGGCCCCAGGAATTACTGAGACTGTGGCAGTGAGACTTAAAATCCTGGTTGCCCTAGACAAGGCCACCTCCCCACATATGGAACTTTCATGAACATTAAAGCAAAGAACACCTTTGCAATTGTAGTTTAAACTCCCTTTATGGAAGAAACATCTAGTAACATCTTACATGGGCATAAGAGAGAGGGAAGAATTCCCCAAATACTAGAATGGTCTATAGAAGACAGAGAACCTAAGTGTCAGGCAGTCATCTGACCCCTGACTGTATTTGACCCATGCCCCACCATCCAGCTCTTGCTATTTATCTTGGAAGAGCACTGCCAAAATAAATTGTCTAAACATAAAATAGTATCTAAGACTCATCTTTGACACAAATAGAATGGAAAGGGAAAAGTCACCTCTAGGGAAGCTGTTTAGGAAGCTCGGGATCACACAAGAGGGGTGGACTGGACAACCATTCAAACAGGAAATCCAGAAGCTTTTCTCTACATATTCATATTTAATTGAATAATAGCTTTTAAAGACTTTGAATTTTTTAATTTTTCTTGCCATTCTCAATTCTCTTATTTTTTTTCTCATTGAGAGGAGGAAAGAGGAAGAAATAATTTTCCTAAAACAAAAACTTAAATAAGCTTGTATTTACCTTCAAAGAACTATTTTAGACCACTTAAAAGACACATGAGAATTTTTAAAATAATAAGTAAACCAATTGCCTATCACAAATGCTACATAAATCCTATTAGCCTATCCAAGCAGGTATGGAAATGCCCATTGCCATATATTAACTCCCCAAAACATACATGTTGAAATTGCTTCTATGTGGGTAGAGAGAAATCTCATGCTTCTTGCATTAAAGAACCCTGAGACTTATCTTTCTAGAGGAAGAGAAGGAGGGGGAGTCCGAATGGCTCCCAGCAATCAGTACTTTTATCCTTGGGTGACATCTGCAGTCTGAGAACACGTGCATAGTCTGAGGACACATGCAAAGTCTGAAGAAAATTCACCTTGCTATGGACCTTGAACCATGATGCAAATACAGAAAAATAAATTAAGCTAATTCAAGTGCTATGGCTGCTGCTAACACTGTCCTTCACTGAGAAGAGAAAAACAAAAGTGGATACAAGCAGTGGAGAGGAACATAGAGAAGAAAATTTGGAAATTTCACAAAAATTTACTTTTTTTCCCACTGCTTGCTGGCATACAGATTTCTGAAAAAAAGAATCACTATCAAACAGAACCATCTATTTAGTGGTATAAAAATTAGCAACCATGGTTTAAATATGTGGCTCTATCTAGATATAAAGCTTTTTATTTTTTTTAAACTTTTGGGGAGGGGTTTTTTCTCTTCTTTTTGCGCTTTCTACTTCAATATATATAAAAACTTCTGTCCAAACAGAGCCTGATATGACGCCCACAATAAGATTCAGCCTTCTCTGTATTTTTAATTAACTCAGACCCAGCAGTCGTTTTTAACAGTATGCACACTGTTGAGTTACAGTATGCACACTGCTGAGACATAAATGCAAAGTAATCACTCTAATAAGTAGATATAAACATTTACAACAATTGCAACAAGTCTCTGCAACAAATAAAGAAATATAAAGAAAAATAACCAGCAGTGAGTCAGGAAATAAGCCTCAATATGAATGCTTGGTATGAATGTCATTCAAAGCACTGATCTTTTACTGCATTTAGTAATTTCAATACCCCAAAGTCACTAATAAGCTTGTACTTTCAATGCCAAAAAAAGTGAGAATCCTGATTAAGAAACAAAAACAAAAACTAAGACTTCAATTTTCATGTTTGAGCCAAAGACACCAGCAGAGAACTCAAGGCACATGGGTGACTGCTTCATTTCCATAGCATAAAGAACTATAATCTCTAGCCCAAAAACAAACAGAGCAAGCCTTCAGTACTTCACTCACAGAAAATAGGTCTTAAATTGGAAGATGCTTGACAGGTGTGAGGAGTAGAGAGCATGCCAACGGTTGGGGCCAAAAGCGGACAGTGGAGGGGGATGAGGTGGGAGAAACTGGGAGCCACCAGGGTGTGGACAGCATGGTAAGTCAGAACAGGGGGAACAGATGTTATTTGTGTGAGTCAGTTTTCCATTGCTGTGATCAAAATACCTAACAAGAACAACTTAGAAGAAGAAAGCTGATTTGGCTCATAGTTTCAGAGGTTCCATCAATGGTCATTTCACTGGGCCCAAGGTGAGGCAAAGCATCACAGCAGAAAAAGCTATTCTGCTCATGGAAGACAGGAAGCAAAAAAAAAAAAGCAAAAGAGAAGCCAGAAGGACGAGACATAATCCCCAAGGGCATCCCCCATGTGACCCACCTCCTCTAGCAATGCCCACCTGCTTAGTTACCACCCAGTTAGTCCATTCAAATTATTAACCCATTAAATTAGGTTATAACTCTCGTAATCTAATCATTTAACCTCTGAACCTTCCTGCATTAACCCAGAGCTTTAGGAGAACATCTCATATCCAAACCATAATATTATTCTAAGCACAATGAAGTCATAGTGGCAGTGGAGAGAGTAAGGTAATATTTTAAACCAATGTGTCTTTAAAGGATTGTCTGTAACCATAGTGAAAACAAGGGAACCACCCAGGGTTTGGTTTGGTTTTGTTTTTAGAGGTGGAACTGGAGATAATCCAGAAGGGATAGACAGATGAAGGACAGGTAGTAGAGGGGGAAGTAAGGAAAAGGAAGAGTTAAAGAAGAGTCCCATGGCTAGAACTTGAGCATACAGCAGAATGATAATGCCATTCATAGAGAAGGGAATACAGGGAAAAGGGAAAAAATAAAAGCTTAGACAGAATTCAAGTTGACAATGTGTATTTTTCTGATCTACCCCAGACATTCTCTGCTACATACCATAAGTAGTGCCATTGCCTTTTAACAGCTTATAATCATGGCAATAGAGAGACACAGGCACATAAGCTCTCACTGGAAAAGAACATGTAATGCATTAACTACATTAAGTGTGGACAAGCACTAGTCTAAGTGTCTTATTCATTCAATATCACATAAACTATGTGACAGGTGAGAACACTGGGGTCCAGAGAAGTTAAGGTGACAAGCCCAAAGCCACCCAGCAGATATATGTTTCAGCCAGGATTTAAAATTGAGGCAGTTTAGCTCCAAAGTCTACAACCTGAACCATTTATAACACAGAACTTTTAAAACACCATGCATGTATGCATACATACATTTATAACACAGAACTTTATAATACACACACACACACACACACACACACACACACACAGCAAGTTCTATGATAAAGGAGCAATAGAATAAAGATTGATTCTGATTCCAAGGATCTGAGAATGTGGAAACACCACCCTAAGTAGAACAGTGCATATAATGAACCTCAATGATAACTTAAGCTTTCGCCAGCAGGGTGGAATTACCAGGCAAAATGGATAGTAAAAGTAAAAAAAAAATGGGCAGGATAAAGACACCTTGTTTATAGAATTCTAGTGAAGCTGAAGAAATTACTTCTATTTAGACATCACTTTGACTCAGTCATGATTTGTCTAAACCACCGAAGTCTGTTTCTAAAGGAATAGTCAGACTGGGGAGGGAAGAAGAGGAGGGGAGGTGGGGGTGAGAGGGGCATTTTGGCAAATTCTAGCACCTAGACTAACAATACCTAGCCCATACCAACATGGTTCCCACTTATACTTAACATAAGACAGACATTAAGAGTTACAAATCTTGCAAAGATCTCAGTGGTAAAATAATGAGACCCCACAGTTATCTACAAAGTATCCTCTGACACCTGTGACTCTGTCACCCTACATGGCTAACAGGGACTTTGCAGAAGTGGTTAAGTGAAAGATTTTGAAGTTGGAAAATAATCCTGGGTTACCTAGGTGAACCCAATATAATCATAAAGATCTTCATAAAAGGGGGAGCAGAGAAACAGAGAGAAGGAGATATAAAAATGAAGGCAGAGATCAGAAAGGGAGAAATTTGAAGCTGGCTTCTGAAGAAGAGTCACAAGTCAAGGAATTTTGGGGCACTCTAGACTCTGGAAAAGTCATGAAATGGATTTTTCCCCTAGAGCAAAGTCCCAAACTGATACTTTGATTTCAGGACTTCTGACCTTCAGAATTTCAAGATTATAAGTTTGTGTTATTTCAGGACTTTAAGTTTGTGGTAATTTGCCATAGCAGAAACAAAAAAAAAAAATTCATGGATTTTTAACTTGTTCATTTTATTACTTTTATTATTCCTTTTGCTTAATATTAATTTATTGTTTTATTCCTTTCTTCATCAAATACTCATCAAGCCTGGAAGCTTGACAAGGCCTCTTTTGCTACCCATAACATAATGGCAAATAAGACAAGATCCACGCTCCTAAATTTTGCATTGGAATGAATTATGAGACCATCCAATGGAGCAAAGAGTGTGTGCTCCCTTCCTCAGCCTTTCATAGAATGGAATGCCAAGGGATAGAACCAAGACTGATTAGCAGCTATGGTTTCCTAACTGCATCCAGAGCTCCCTGACAGGAAGTGTAGGAACCTCAAAGAGGGACTGCCTAGCTTGAGAAGGCCTCTCCAGAGCAACAATATAAAAGTCACAGTGCTTTCAAATCCTTCCCTTCCTTCCCAGAAGACTACATACTAGGGGGTGGGGGTGGGGTGGATGTCGTACTTCCCTAAAGGTTTGTCAAAGTATACAACCATGTCAAAATGTTATTTCATTTTTTAGAAGAAAACAACTACAATATAAATATATATGTAAATACAATATATATGTACACATATATATTTCTATCAATTCAGAGTTTTTGTACACTGATTTGTAATTTTTCTCTTAAAAATTCACAAATCCACATTTTTACCATATGGTATTAAATGGTTTTTGTTTGGCTATCACCAAGTTGTGACTAATGACCCCAAGTTGAGTGCAACAGGCGTGATACAACACTACATTATAAAGAACGTGTCTGTGATTCCAGATATATCCTTGGAAAATTTCCTAAGAGAAATTTCAACTGGCCTTACCACCATTACCCCATCCCTCCTCCAGGTCCATCCTGTCTACACAGAACACTAGAAAAGGGAAATAAAATATCTGGGCAGTGAGTGAATGGTCTGAAGGGAGAGCATTTTATCTTCCCCTTCTCTTCCCACAAGGAAAGAAGTCTGTTCCTCCCACAAAATCATAGTGATAATAATTAAAAATAATAATATAGAATTATGTCTGTTTATGCAATAGAATTTCTCTGTGGTTTGGGAAGCACAAGGAAAGGAATTGGGGGAAGTAGTAAGAAAAAGTCCTTAGTCAATGGTGGGAGCCACTACTATGGCAAGATTTCATAATTATTGTAGATCACATGAACCACAAAAAGTAGCCAGGCCAGATCGATCTACCTTGCAGGTAAAGTAAGAGGACTGCCTTCTGGGCAAGGAGATCTCAACAGCCCTGGGACAGCAGGCTCTGGGCTGCCCCACAGGGCAGGGCAGATTTTCATGTCTTTTCTATATTCCTCTCACCAGTTCTCCCCACCCCAAATCCAAGCTCCAACTCTAGCACAGCTGGAGAAGACACAGCAGAAAGGGGCAGCAGAGAGGAGGGAAGGAAGGAGTAGAAAATGCTCACTCCCCACCCATGATTCCAGCTGACACCCACCTGCCTGGGAGGGGAAGGCACATGGAAGAACAAAACTGAAGTTTTATACTGGAATAAATGGAATTGGATTTTTTTTTTATATGTGAGGGATCAAGAAAGCTATTGATCTGTCTGAGAACTTTTTAAGAGACAGAAAAAGGGGCATATCTGAAGGTTGTGAATGAAGAAAACAAAAATGGATGTTCTCCACCCAATTCAGACTGCTCAGTAATGCATGATTAACAGCACAGTAGGCTATTTAGAGAATAACTTTACAAGTGATATCTAGCTTGGCATGAAGTTAAAGACTGTGAATTGCCTCTCTCCAATCCCTTAGAACAAGCAGAGAAAGCACATATTCAATTTTCTCAAAGACCCTGGAACATAAACAAAATTTCTGACTCTAAGGAAGCAGAATGAGCAGTGGAAGGATGCTAGCTATGCAAAGAAGAGGAACTGTGAGATGCAAACACTTCTCTGAATATCATACATTGCTCTGCAAGTTAAAAGTGTACACACATGCATACCTGCTACTTTTTCTAGAAACCAAAAATACAATCACTACAGTTTAATTTTTTCACAAAAACAATATTTTCATAAAAACATTAGGAGAAAAATAACTTGCCTTCACAAAGGTGAATGCAAACATTGTAACTCTTAACTCAGAAAGATACTACATCTATATTTATTGGTTAATGAAATATATTGTAAAACCAGAAAGACACAGTGATATTTAAAAATCTAGCTGATTGCCTTTTGGAGGCTGATGACTAATAGTTTACCTCAGCAAAGCAAAAATTGCTACCAGAGAGACTCTTCTTTTAAACAACGATCCTTATTTATTATCTAAGATAACAAATGTATCCCCAAAAGCAAGAAATGAAAGCTTTAAAGGCATGATTTTTAAAAAATCTAAACCTTATTTTACAGTAATGTGATGCTAATCAAGTGGTATCTTGGAAATAAATTCAAAATGTATACTTTTCATAGTCTACAATAATGAAAAAAGGAATTGTTGATTGACCAAAATAGTAAACAGTCAGTCAGCTATATGTACTGTGGGGTGCAATTTTATTCAAGCATTAGGACCAGGGGAATAAAAAACGTCTCAGAAATTGCCTTAAGACTATGCACATTATTCTGTCTGACCCTTCCTTCCTCTACAACTTCCTGTAATTCATGCTGAGAATACATAGTTCTTTCCCAGCTTACCCAAAGCAACAGCCAAACTTAACAAGCTTTCCAACACTTGCTGAGGAACAATGAACTGTTAAGCCCCTAATTTGTCCAAAAACAATTTGGTTAAGAAATTTTGTTTTAACAATCTTTCTTACAATATTTGAAAGCTAAAGAATCTAAGATGGCTCAATTTATCAATAAAGGGAGATATACCTGCACAGTGAATGCTTTACATTTTTCCATTCTAGAAGTTGGAATGAGTATTTATGGTTTAAGAGAGTGGCATACCAAATGACTTGCAGGCTTAAGTTAGTATCTTTTGGAAAGCATAAACTATATTTATCTAGGAAGGAGTGAAAACAATCTTCTGTTAGATGTAGTGAACTGAAGCTCAAGATAATTGAAAATAAGTTAAAAGAACATGTGAGAGTATGAAAATAATTCAAATATTCAGACCCAGATGACTGAATCAGAAATGGCTGAAGGTATTTTTGAATATAAGCATATGATGCCTTGAATTGCAGTAGTTCCCCCATATCTGTAGTTTTATTTTTTTGTGCTTTCAGTCAAAAGCACAAAATTTTGACTACATACTATTTGTGATGATTTATCACAATCATCTCTTTTTCCAGTGTATCCACACTATATACTTTACCCACCTGTTTATCATTTAATAGTATCTCAGTTATTAGATCAACCATTGATTGGGTTATTAGATTAGTCAAGTAATCTAATGTAGTGCTGATGTTCAAGTAACTCTTATTTTACTTGATAATGCTCCCAAAGTGTAAGAGCAGTGATGTCAACAATTCACATATGCCAAAAAAAAGAAAAAAGCCCTAAAGTGATTCTTTTAAGTGAAAAGATGAAAGTTCTCATGTTAACAGGAAGAAAAAAATCATATGTTGAGGTTGGTCAGTCTATTTGTAAGAATAAATTTATTCATGAATTTATGAAGAAGAAAAAGAAATTTGCTCTTGTTTTTCTATAGAACCTCATTCTGCAAAAGTCATAGCCCCAGTAAATGTTTAACATGATTAAGTGTTTAGTTAAGATGAAAAAGACATTAAATTCATGGGTTCAAGGCATGAACAGAAAGCATGTTCTGACTGATGACAACGTGTTGTGCCACAGAACCTATAGAAGACTCCAGCAAGGGATCCCCTGAAATGAGTGACACTAACCTATTTATAGCAAGTAGGGAATGGTTGCACAAATTCAAGGATAGGTCTGAATTGAAATAAAATATTATTGCAGTGGCTATGTCTGCCTGTGTTAAGAAGTTGATGCCACAGTTTTTGGAAGCATTGAAGAAGCTAATTAAGGAGAAAGGATATCATTCAAAACAAGTCTTCAATTGCTATGAAACCAGGCTCTTCTGAAGAAGAAGCTCAACAAAACCTGCATTCACAGACATGCAAAATAGTCACCAGGGTATAAAACATGGAAGGATAGGTTAACTCCAAAAAATATTTGGAATTTAAAGTCTTACTAATAATAGACCATGTACCTGCCCATCCTAAATCTGTTTCAAGGTTACATTTTTATTTGCAAATAAAACCCCATTGCTTCAGGCCCTTGAACAGAGTGCATTATTTGATATGTGAAGGCCACATGTACCCTGATATTTGATTGCATTTGATCAGAAATTGATGTAACTCTAATGTGGATATAAAGCAGTGCTAGAAACCGTTCACTATAACTGATACAATGGATGGATGACTACAATGGATGAATTAAAACCATAAACTGTAAAATGTCTGCTGGAATAACTTACAGGGTAAGGTGGAATGATTTAAAGGTTTCCTGGAGATACAAGAAGAAGACTGGAAAATCATTTGTGCTGCAAAATAAGCTGTCACAGGATTAATGGCATGCTTGATGAAAAAGTGAAGAAAAAATTGAAAGCCATCAAGAAGTATTAACAAATGAAAAACTTGTAGCATCATCCTCAGAGAAAGAGGAAGGAAAAACCTGGGCAAGAGCAGCAATGTGGACCCTAACAAAATTTGTTCCAGTGTTTCAAACTGAACAGACATTAAAGGAAACAATTATGGAATATGATACTTGGATGGAATATAGCATTAAAGGCACCCATGTGACTGCAACATTGTGATGATTTAAAAAGAAAGAGACAGAAACTTCCAATTACAATGTTTTTAATACTTTTAGGCAAAAAAAAACCCCAAACTCCTCATTCAACTATGGAAGATCTCTAACCATCAACATTGTGTGCTTCTAAAATCCAACTATGGTTATTCTCTGTGGCCCGATGATCCAGGAGCATCTGAAACAGATGACCCTCCTGCTGATGTACATGATCAGAAGGTTGATAGTATGACATAATGCCTACAACATTTATCTCACTTCCTCACTTCACATAGGCATTTTATTATCCTATATCATTATAAGAAGGATGAGTTCAGCATAGTATGATACTCAGGGAGAAAAGGAGAGAGGCCACATTCACATAACTTTTATTACAGTACAATAGTCCTTTGGTATCTATGTGTGACCAGTTCCAGGTCCCTTCATACAAAACAGATACCAAAATCTAGTGATGCTCAAGTACCTTATATAAATGGTGTAGTGTTTGTATACATCTGCACAATCTTCCCATATACTTAAAATTATGTCTAGTAAATGCTATGTAAATAGCTATTGCACTCTGTTGTTTGGAAAACAGCAAGAATAAAAGTCTGTACATGCTCAGTACAGATAGAATTTTGTTTTATTATTATTATTTTGATCCTTGGTTGAATGTATGGATATGGACCCTTCAAATACAGAGGGATGGCAGTTTATTGTTACAACTGTTTTCTATTATTTTTTGCTATTTTTAAAAATGTCTTACTGTGCCTAATTTATAAATGTATAAGGGAAAAAATAGTGAATATAGGGCTTGGTATTCTTTGCAGTTTCAGGTATCCACTGGGGGTCTTGGACATATTGCTGTGCAGATAAGGGGAGTCTACTATAATTTTTAGAAGCCAGATAAACTTGAAGGTACCAAAAGATTTAGATAGGCTAAAGGTGCCTTATTCCTTTTGTTTTAAGTTTGGGTTCCAGAAACCATAGAAACGTTGACATCAATCTCAAGAGAAAATTCTGGGACAGGTTTTTAAGCAGATGGCTTGTATATATTTAGGGAGAAAGGGTGGAAACCAAAGGAACCCATCTAAGGTCAGTAAGAAAATTCAGATCATTTCAATATTAATTCCTTTTTATGATACTGCTTCTCCATTAGTAGATGGACATAGCCAACACATACAAGGCCACAACTGAAACAGTCAACAAAAATCATGAGATTCTTTCTGGGTTCTTTCTTTTAGTAATACTGTTTCTTGGTGACTTGAAAGAAGACACTGAAGACATGATGATCCAATTTTGGAAGGCAAAAGTCTATTTTTATTTATTTAGCATGAAGTAAAGTTTTTTCACTTTCACACTTTGGCTTCTGCACACGCTGTTACTTCTCCTTCAGTGACTTTCTCCAGCTCCCCCACCCCTGATTTGTCCAACAGAAAAGCTTCTATGTTCCCAGTGGATCTCAGCCTGACTTAGAATTATATTGCCTCTGATGTCTTCCTTAAGGAGCTATAGAAATACTTTACCCCAACTGAATAATTGAACTAATCTCACTGTGTTGTAAACTAGTTGATTACTTGCTGTCAAGCCATCTAGACTATGACTATTTTGAAGAAAGCATTTGTAAAAAATTCATGTTGATATCCTGAGTGTCTAAAACATAATAAATATTCAGTGTTTGATGAATAAAATCAACTTGTATGATTCCAGATGAAGCTAACCAGGATGGTGAGAAAGACTATTAAGAACTTACAGAAAAAACTGCATCCATTTAGGTAATAGAAAATTCCTGGTATTATGGAGGATATTCTCCAGACTGCTCCAGATACCTACTGAAATGACCTATAAAACATTTTTAAAAAGTAAAAATTGGAATAAATCTGAACAATGAGAAGAAATGCCAACATGATACCAGGAATAGAAAAAAATACAAATCCTTTGGATATGTATTGATGAGAGGTATAATCAGGCCAAATTGTGATTCCATTCCTAGTTTTTTGAGGAATCTCCATACTGCTTTCTAGAGTAGTTGCACAATTTGCAGTCCTACTAGCAACTGTATGAGTGTACTCTAATCCCCATATCCGCACCAACATTCATTGTTACTTGTATTCTTGATTGTTGACACTCTAACTGAAGTGAGATGAAATCTCAGTGTAGTTTTAATTTGCATATCTCTAATTGCTATAGATGTTGAACAATTTTTCAGATACTTGTTGAACATTCATATTTCTTCTTCTGTGAAGTTCTTGTTCAGTTCCTTTGTGCACTTATTGATTGGATTATTTGGGGTTTTGGTGTTAAGTTTTGGTATATATCCAAAAGAGTTAAAATCAGCATACTACATATACTGTCATATACCATGAAACAGCCATATCAATGTTTATAGCAGCTCAATTCACAATACACAGTATTAGAACTAACCTATAGAACTAACCTAGGTGCTCTTCAACAGATAAACAGATAAAGAAAATGTGGTATATATACACAATGGAGTATTATTCAGCCATAAAGAAAAAAAAATTTATGACATTTGCTGGTAACCAGATGGATCTGGAGACTATTATGCTAGATGAAATAAGCCAATCCCAAAAACCCAAAGGTTGAATGTTCTCATTGACATGTGAATGCTAACACACAATAAGGTGGGGGTAGGGGATAAAAGTTCAGTGGATTAGACAAAGGAGAATGAAGGGAAGGGAGAGGAGATAGGAGTAGGAAAAGCAGTGAAATGAATGTGACACAACTTTCCTATATACATATATGAATACACCACAATGAATCTCTACATCATGTCAAACCACAAGACTGGGAACCTAACTAGAATAAGATACACTCCATGCTTATATAAATATGTCAAAATATACTGTCATGTATATCTAAAAAGAACAAATAAAATAATAAAAGAATACAAATCACGTTGAAGACAGGAAATGAGAGATAATCCCCAAATTCCCCCAATGAGAAGCTCAGAGTCACCAGGAAGGAGGAAAAGCTGAGCAGGAACTCATTAACACTACCTATTTTTGTGGAATAAACCGGAGCCATGCATAGCACATGGCCAGTATGGAGCACCCCATTTAGACTTCTGTTAATGACCCTGGGAATCTTCACGTAAGCTCCAGTTATCAACAGATCAGTGGAATAGCAACAGTACCAGAAAGGCTCACCTGAGACACATTATCTGGAAATCAGCTCCCAACTTAATAGTTTAATTAATAAAGAAAATTTTCCGTCAGTATGTTCCTCTGCATGTTGTTCCAATAACTTTAGCTCCCTCCTAGTTCACCTTAGGCTACTAGATCAATTATTATTTATTATCTAGCAATTATTATCTATTATAAATGTATGTCCACCATTCTAAAATCTCAATATGATAAAAGATTTTTATGGCAACATTTGAGAAAATGAGAACCCATTTAACAATTTATGGCTAATTACTACCCTTGTGTAGATTTCCCCCATTCAATAAATAAATTTTTATATTTACATGTGCATATATATTCATATATATATAGAGAGAGATGCACTTTTACCAACATAATTTACTATTAAAAGCAAAAGTAAAAATTGAAAATGCATCAACTTTTTCTCACAATAAAACTCAAGGAAAATGGATTCTCAAATCAGAGATAAAAAATAAAAATGGTAAAGTAAGAGATTGAGAGAAAGGGGGGGGAGGCACATAACAAGGTGAGAAGTGGAAGAATAGAATTGCAGAACTGAAATATAGCATGCACTAGGAACAATAAACAGTAAAATTGGCATGATAGAAAACGTGAACTCATTATTTAGAGGACAAATGAAAAGAAATTTCCAATTTGAGGACAGCCACATAAGCAGAAAAGCTAAAAACGGGTATCCAAAAGACATATGTATTGCTTCAAAAGAAGACACTAGAAAAAATTTTATTAAACATAAAAATAATAATTAAAAACATTTTTTTGACCTATAGAAACAACTTAATTTGCTATCCAAAGACCTTATAAAAATCAGGAAAATCAATACAGACAAAAGATGCATACCTATATGACAGTGGCATTTTTAAATCCCAAAGATTCTCAAATCACCCAAGCTAAAGAAGTGTAAGGATGTGCAAAATCAGAATCAAAGAGACTTTTGGATTTTTTTCAACCAAACATTAAAAACTAAAATAAAATTTAATTACATCTAAAAAGTTTTAGAAAAAAATAATCATTACCCAAGATTTTGATGTGCAGCCAAAGTGTAGGTCATATGTAAATGCAAAAGAATGACATTCTTTTAATGTTAAGATTCAGAATCCAGAATATCAGGTCTTATTCTATAAATATTATTTGAAGGTACATAAACTAAAAGTCAACCTATAGGAATAAAATAAATGAAAAACAGAAATGACCAACGAAATACCAAAAATAATAAAAATTTGTGTGAGGACAAAAATGTTGAGGAACTGCAAAATACCATAGAGACCTCTGAATTGAGGGATATGCTCATTATCAAAATATGTATTCATGAAAAATAATATCTAATTAAGATAAACAAAATCGGGAAATACAATTCACCTACAATTTTAACAGAAAAAGTCATTACTCTTAGTGTAGAAAATGCATTTTCAAATTATTTTAAAAAAGATAACCATGCCAATTAAAACAATTAGCACATGACCCAAAGGGATCATTAGCAAAGTAAAAATTTCAAATGACATTTAAGTTTGAGAAAAGATTCAGTCTTGCTAGCAATTAAATAATTTAAAATATTACTGTGAAAATATTTTTCATTTAGCAGGTTAAAAACAATGAAAAATCATGATACTATCCCAAGACTGCTAGGGTGAGAAGAAAAGGACACTTCATACACAACAGTCTGCCTGGAAACACATTTACCAGCCATGAATCAAAAATCTTGGAAATGACTTACTCTACTCAACAATTCCACATTAAAATTTCTGAACAAAATATATGTAGGGGGCTGGGGCTGTAGCTCAATGTAGAGCACTTGCCTAGCATACGTGAGGCACTGGGTTTGATCCTCAGCACCACATATAAATAATAAATGAATAAAATAAAGATCCATCAACAACTAAAAAAATATAATAAAAAGTATGTAGGAATGTAAGAACAATATGGGGAAATCATCCATTTATTTACTTTGCAAATATTTATTGGTTACCAATTATGTTTCAGGTACCATTCTAAATGTAGAATATTATAAACTGAATGCAAAATTTTTATGTTGAAATTCTAACCTACAATGTGAGGATATTAAGTGACAGGGTCCTTGGTGAAAAAGATTAGGTTATGAGGGCAGAGCTTCCATTGGTGGGATTTGTGCCTTTATAAAAAGGACCCTAAGAGATGTCCCTTTATCCCTTCTGCCATGTGAGGAGATGGCAAGAGGACAGCTGTCAATGGACCAGGAAGAAGTCATAACCAGACACCATATTTGCTGGCACCCTGACTTTTTACTTCCCCACCTCCAGAACTGATATAAATTAATTTCTGTTTTTGATAAGACCACCTGTGGTATTTTGTTATAGCAGTCCAAAAGGACTACAACAGGGATCTAAAGTGATAAACATGTTGACTCAGACATCAAATCTCATGGATTATACATTGTAAGAGGTAAAAAGGGGGATAAAATGTCATATCACTGAAATTTCTAATGTATTACCTAAAAGTTACATGGGAAAGAAAAAAGTTCCTAAAATTATAGAGCAAGATGGCTTAGATATAATTTAAAATAATATTTCTTTAACATATCTATTGGGTAGTGTTTCTAAAAGATGTTCCAAACCTAGAAAGAGACAGGGCAAGAGTGAGGATAAGCGAGCGGAGGAAGCAGGGGAAAGAGAGAATGAATTAGTTCTGTGCCATATTATACTGGAAAATACTCTTAGAAGTTTCCAATATATATCTATATATGACTCAAAGACTCGAAAGTTCAGAAAATAAGATATCTGTTCCATTTTCTTTAAGGTTCCCCAAACTTGTATTTTTTTTTTTTTTTAAAAATTGCAGCTCTATAGTTTTTACCTGGACATACAAAAATGCATTTGAAATGCTGTCATATAGAATAGTATAAGTAAGTTGTATGAATCATCTGAAATCCCATCATTCTGAAATAACCACCATAAACATTTTGCTACTGACCTTTCTTTTCTCTCTCCATGAGTATATAATTACGTAGTGAAAATGTGTATTTTGAGATCATTCAAAAATACTACAGTTGTTATTTGGATATATCTGTTTGCTTTTTTCTTTTTCTTTTCTCTCTCTCCTTCATTCTTCATCCAAAAAATTAATATCAAGAATCTGGTTGTTACTTTTTTCCATATTCATATAATCATACATGAATTTTTTCTTAACAGGATGCTAACTAGGATTATCCCTGTATTCTGAGAGTGGGCTGAGCCCTAAGCAGATGATGAGTGGTAAGTGCCAAAATATTCTCAACAGAGGTCCTGGACACATCCTCATGTAACTTTTTAAGAGAAGAACACCATTGGGCCTGTGAATCTTACTCTAGTCTACAATATGAATTTTTAATTATATGAAGAGGTGCAGACATAACAGGAATGAATCAGCATTTTCTCTTCCTAATGTGGAATGAAAGGGGATGCTATCTTTCACTAAGCCAAGTGCAGGAGTAAGAAGTAGGAGGAGCAGGAAGAAGATCCTTGGCAAGGTTAAGAGATGCTTGCATAAGGATATTCTGCCATGTTATTTTCTGGTTTCATACTTATTGATCTAAGGAAACTGATCAGCCCAGTCAGTACTTTATTTCTCCAAGAATTTAAAGGAATATATGATTTTTTTTCAAAAAGGTGCTGGAATTCCCTTGACAACAAAATAAGAAGATTCTAATAGGAACAAAGTGCATTTCCATGGATGTAGGGCAAGGGAGCAAGTTTTCCATAAGTCAAGAGATAATATAAATTTCAATAGGCTGACTGCCTTGAAAGGATCCCCTTTCAGGGTGCCTAACAGGAAAAGAGGACCTAAGATTTATATCTTTGGGGAAAAAGAGAAAAATATTTGAAAATATTACTCAAAATGTACCACTCAAATCAGGACAATGTGGAAAAAGAAAGCCATAGTTGCAAGGTGCTAGGGATAGGGGTACACTGAAGACCGAAAAATGCACTAATAGAAGAAATGGCAAGTGGCAGTTTAGATACATGTCATGATAGACAGCATATAGTTGCCAAGAAAGAATTCCACATTACATCACTATTGCTTGGTTACCACTCCACTCTCCAACCTGATCTGAGAGTGGAGGAATCAAAAGTAATAAATAAGCAAGCAAGGGAAAAGGCCAGACAGAACCATCGTGAAAGAACAGATGATATTGCATCACTGCCACCTTCCCCCTCAGCTTCCTGACTGCTGTTATGCAGGGTCCAGCCTCAGCTAGGGGTGACAATTTAAACTGAGTGATTGACATTTTGATATTAGATTATATAAAACTTTTTATTACCTGACAAAAATGGCTGGAAAAATCAAGAGATCTGAGATGGAGATATAATACATAGATAAGGATGAAAGTTCTGACAAAGTCTAGTCATCAGTGGAGAAAAGTAAAATTTATTTCCTTATTATATCCCCTTGAGGCTATCTTGTTTATGAAACAGGATCTATCTATTCATCCATGTATGTCAACCTACCTACCTGACTGCAGACACAGATATATACTTACATTGACAAAATGTAGCCATATTTTGTATGTTCCTTTCTATATTCTTCTTATTTAGGAATATACTCTGGAAGGCCTCCAAACTTTGGTTTTAATTCATTCATAATGATTGCTTTTGACTCTTGATATCAATGTAACCCAGTTTTTCATCATTCCCTTATTAATAGACTTTTGCTTCAATTCTTTTGCTACTCAAAAAAAATGCTGCAATATCCATCCTTATTCTATACTAACTTTTATTTTTATGAAATCGTTTTCTAGGAGTCTGCTTGTATGGAAAATGTATGCATATTATATTCTAATATATGGCCAAAATTATTTCCACAAGGAACATAACAAAATTTCCACCAGTAATAAATGATAATGCCATACTCTTAGAATCCCCACTAGTACCAGATATTACCACTCTTTTTAATTTTTAAAAATATAATACATAAAAAGATATATCTTGTTATTTTAATTTCCATTTCCCTGACTACCAGTGAGGTTGAGTATGTTTATTGGTCATTTGAATTTGCTCTTCTGGGAAATTCCTTATGACGCCATTTGCCTAGTTCACTATTCATTCATCTTTTTCTTATGAATTTAAAGGACTCTTGCACAGTATAGAATTTAAGTATTCATGTCCTAGGTTATTTACAAATCTATCCTGCATTATCCATATTTTATTTTTTATTCCTTTAAAATAAAATTCTAAATTTTAGAATAATTTTAGATTTAAAGAAAAGCTACAAAGATAGTACCAAGTTCTTGAATATCTTAGCTTCAGTCCCCCTTGATGTTGCTGGTTTCCATCATCATATCTTTGTTGAATTCAAAGAAAACAATGTTGGTATATTGCCAATAGCATAATTCTAGACTTTATTCAAATTTTGCTAGGCATTCCAATCCAGGATATCACATTGCATTTGTTATGACTTTCTGGTCTCCTCTGGTTTGTGATAGTTTCTCATTCTTTTCTTGGTTTTCATGACCTTGACCGTTTTGAGGAATATCACTCAGGTATTTTATAAGAATGACCCTCAATTTTGACTTGTCTGATGTTTTTCTAATGGTTGGATTGGGGTTGTGGGTTTTTGGAAATGGCACCATAAAGGTACTCTTCTCGTTACACATATCAGGAAGTACCCGCAATCCATGTGGCTTTATGGATGACGGTAACCTTCACTGCTTGGGCACCATGGTATGTGTCAGATTTCATCAGTGTGGTGTTACTATTTCTCCCTTTTCAAACTCTTCCTTTGAAAGCAAGTCATTACAGCCATAACATTTTTAATAATCAAATGTATAATTTTGATTTAAATTTTTGGGCTACCTACATAAAATATTTCCTCTCAGCTTATGGCAGAAAACCCAGCCTCCTTAAGGTGACCAGGGGTCCATGGCAGGTAGGAGCCTCACTATCTTTGCTGTCTTCCTCAGTTTCATTCAGGCATGTCTATCACATTTTTCCTTTCTCTCCCTTACTCTCAGTTTCACTAAGTTAAATCCCATTCCCCACTCTTTCTTCACAATCAACTTAATATATCACTTTTTAAAAATTATATTTTATGAGCTCTCCAGTTCGAATCCAGTGACACATCTCTCTGCTCCCATGACATGTTGTCCTCTCTGTCATAGACCTTATTGTGTGTCATAATCTTCTATATCTGGCCCTTGATTATATGTTACAATAGGTCATTAATACTATCTGTCCTCTTTCCTTTATATTTCCAGGGGCTAACAATGCCTCATATTTATCATGTACTCAATAAACATTTGATGAATGATTAAATAAATACTGTTTCAAAATACTATGGTCTTGACTACAGTAGTTCTCAAAAACATTTGTTCATTACTCTTAATTTTCACTCATTCATTCATTCATTCGACCAATATTTATTGCATTTTTTTACCAGATGCATGCTAGGTCCTAGGTGGTGGGAGCCTAATAGATAAGATAGACATAGCCCCTACTCCCATGATCTCATAACCACGTACTGCATGAAATCATAAAACTTTTCAAAAGCTTATGGCCATTCCAAAGTCCCTCACAGGCCACACACTGTGACTGTCAACACTGACCCTTCAACTCCCTAGTTTCCAGGGGAGCTTTCTCCTAAGCTATCCTTAGGAGAGAAGTTAGATCAAGTTCTCTTATTCCAATGATCAGTTTCCTTTAGAAGTGTAAATATACAGTTTGTGGGAGAAGCAAGTTGGGGCTGGAGAGTAGAAATATCAAAGGAAGGAGGGAAAAGGGTTAGAAAATGGACATTTTAGCAATGTAGCAGTACCACTGCAAAATGTAGTTCTACAAATTTTATTTCAAATGCTAAGAAATTTGGCTATAGAAATGGCAGTGGAATTCTTCAGCCCTTCATTACAGATATTCATTTGGCTTAACATGAAAGAATCCACAAATACAAATTTTAATGGAGCACTCTTGACCTTTTATATTAGGTTTAATTTATTTCTCTTTTAGATTGTTTGAGTATTTTTATTTGATTCTGTGTTGTCAGTTGAATCATTCCACTAGGTTGGTGGTAAAGCTTATAATTAGGAAACACAAGCATTCTTGTGACTTATGACCCAACCGCCACGTATTACTGCTGACTGGGTGAAACCCAGACCTCCTAAAATATTAATTGTGTAATTTCCGCAGAGGCCCTTGCTATTCCTCATAAATATGTGTTTCAAAAAAAATGAAATCACTACAGTCATCTAGTGTTCTGAATAACTTTTATCTCATAAATTTGAACTGAAATGTTATTAATAAAGATACCCTCAGCTCCCTACAGTATGATTACTTGGATTGCTATGTGAATATAACCAAGAGGGATTTAATCTAAGTTTAAAATATCTTGTTTAGGTTTCTATTTCCTAGTTCATAAAATACTGCCAGTTATTTTCTGCTGTATGAATAACCCATCCATGCCCTTGATACCAAGCTCAATACAGACCTAATACAGACTAATGAAGTACGTGCATCCCAAACCCACTCTGGCTCACCAGTGAGCCATAAAGTCTAAAGTCAGAGGAGAAAATAAATCTAGTCTCTTTCTTTTAAAGACAATCTTTGAAAGATTTATAATTTCCCACCTTCTATTTTGCTTCTAACGGATATGGAATAATTTAAAACTTGGACAAGAGTCTCAGTGAGGAGAGGGAGTTGGATATTTCTCACCATAAGCCAATTCCTGAAGGTGAGTGAGACCTCTGCAACTAATGTACTCATCTTATTTATAGTACCCAAGTCTTTCTTAAGTTCTTCTTGTCAATAGGGTTTTAAGTGCTCGTATTCACTCCTTTAAAATAAATACAAATATACAAATATTCAAATCAAATATGCCCTCTCAAAGAGTGTCAAATGAAAAGAAAGAAAACAAGAACCACATTTACTCATTTAGTTGTAATAAATAATGCAAGCTTTCCAAATGGAAGTATTGAAATAATTAAACTAATTTTCCAAAATTATTCTAGTGTATTCAATTATGGATTTTAATTATTTTAGAGAAGCAACTCACAGTGGTAATGAGAGAGACAGAAGTAAAAATCATGGTGGAGTTAGGTTTCATGTTTCTGCATTCTATAAGCTTTATTAGACAATGTTAATCAAATATTTGATGAATACTAAGAGCCTTTTGGGATAGTAAAATGAATATTACCATCATGACTCTAAGAACTGGGTTGAAGTATAATCACAGTCAGTTAAGGTAAGTGGATTTCACCGCCAAAGGGAACATTGGTTGCTGAAAAAGGCCTCTGGAGAACTGTTTGGTATTAAGTAGAAATAATACTAAAATAGAAATTAAAGCATGCTGAGTTTGTGACACAATCTCCTAGAAACCAAAAATATTGGAAAAATGTTGTTCTTCAATCTTCAACTCATAATGAAGAAAAAGATTCATCAGGGCATAAAAAAATGAAAATTGGGCCCTTATCATTTAATTTATGCATTATATTTGTTTATGTGTCATTCAAATGCATCTTATTTTTTTTTCTTTATGGCATCTTAAAAAAAGAAAAAATGACAAGGATGAAAGAAAACAAAACAAAATGAAATTAGTGTTTCTTAGACTACCTGTGTCATAACCATACGGAAGTGACGGTTAGAAAAACAAATTCCCATTTCTCAATCCAAATCAAACAAGTTATTTGCTAAGGTTAGAGTTAGGGATTTGTGCTTTAGATTATCTGCCCAAATGATCCTACTCATATTAAAATTGAGATTATTAAATGAATAGACACGTTGAATATCTGATTATTATAATTCCCCCTCATTCTTCTAACATTATCATGGCAATCTTTACCACATATAAATATATTTTATCTTCTTAATGAGTATCACATAATGGAATACTTGGCTTATGGAAAGAAAAAAAAATCCTACTGAAACTTGGATCAGGCAGTTATTGCTAGGAAATGAAAAATATCAGCAGCATGCAATGATGGGCATTTATGTAACTTATGTCTTTATCATTATTGATGATAAACATTTCATTAGCACATGTGAGTTAACTGGAACCACAATATCCCGGCTGGGCTTACCCAGGTAGCTGTAAGTTGCAGGTTGTTTTTTGGTCTATTCAATGTCTCTCATCCTCCTCCTCAGACTGGAAGGCTGGCTGTGGGTATGTGTCTCTCATGGTAATGACACAAGTCCTAGCAGACTAGTCCAACCAGACAATCTCATTTCAAGCCTTTGCTGATGCCAAATCCACTACTATCTCATTGGCCAAGGCAACTTACATGGCCAACTCCAAACAGTAAGGAAGCACATTCCACTCACCAGAAGGCAAAAGTTAACATCATAGCCAACCCCAGCTTCAACAGCTTTGGAAATAATATGCCTACCAAGGAGGCTAGGGGAAGAAATGATAAGTTTATAAGCCTTAAAATCATAATTTACCTTAAAAAATTAGAGTAGCTAGACCTCTGCTACCCTAGTGATAACTGTGTAGAAGAGGGAGACCTGGACAGGGTCTTCTACTCATGGATGGTGACCTAAAATGTCACTATTTAAATTTCTTTAACTTAAATCCCTGTGATATGCAGCAATACTCTAGTATAACTCAAGCTTCCCAGAAAGATAGCGATATTGTGCCTGACAAATAGAAATCAGCCCAGAAGCCAGGAGAGAGAGGGACAGAGACAGACAGACAGACAGACCCCAAGTGTGAGCATGCAATGTGGAAGTCTCAAAAAAATGACAAATGAAAGCTGAGAAAGTCAGAGAGGCCAATTAAGAAAAGCACCAAGTAAAGCACAGAAGGATTAAGGTAGAACTAGAAAAGAAATACAAGGAGAGAATATTTGAATTAAGCTTTCTTGTCCAGGACAAGTCAAACATATAATAAAATAATAGATAATAAATCCCACCCCATCTAGAGATGATAACAGAAGGATGACCTTAAATCCCTGTGGTGCGATTTGTTGTCAAATAGTGCAAAAGACCATTTACCAGGCATTAATGTTCTTTTCCTAGATACAAATCACCTTCCTGAATTCAGTTCAATAAATGAGTAAATAAATAAATAAATAGATAGATAAAATGAATAAGTAAAGTAACCTGATGCTATCTATTACATAGAGAAAGCATTATGCAAATTCATGATTAGTTTTCCATTGGCACACTGGCATTTGGTAACTGTTTGACTCTGTACCATTCTGGCAAAATTGGAAAATTGTTCTAAATCTTTTGCTTGCAGGGAGTGATATTTGCTTTTCTTTGAATCAGATCACACAAATGAAGCCTGCTTTTTAAAAAATGTGCCATTTACTACATGTTCCATGCTTTTAAAACACTGCCATGTTTGATACCTATTAAACAATAAGCAGCAGACTTGGTTAACACATGTCCATCATATGGTAACAGCATGAGAACAATGACAAACATTTTAAAACACTAATATCTATGCCAAGTACTGTTTGAAGCACCTTCTGCACGTTAACTTGTTTATTGCACACAACATTACGTTTCTCTTTAGGTAAAAGCATCTGGGCACAGGGAGTTTGAGCAAGGTACCAAGGCTCTCATAAATGGCAGATGAAGGATCCAGACCAACATTATCTGATTCTAGAACTCAGCTAAGAACATAGCTTCTTTACCCTGGAGATTCCCAGTCTTGCCTGTTCTCTCAGTGTAATTATTAGGGGCATGTCCCTGGATTCCCAAAGTCCCATTGCAATGATAAATTATATGGTGAGCCTACCTAGAGTCCAAATCCTTACCAGCAACACAATGCTGCCTCTCTGGCAAAGAACTAATGGTGCTGAGGAAGAAAAAAGAGGAAATAAGAAACTGCTGCTAAAAGCAGTGGACAGATTAAAGTTAAAATAGACCATGTCAAGGAGCTAGAGAATAGATTAGGCATCTTTTCCTTATGTACAGAAATGTAATGCTCCATGTATCACCAGCCTATCAGCATAAATGCAAACTAATTAACTATAATACATAAGTTCTAGTTGCTCTTAACCCTATCTGAATGATTCCAAGACATAAAAAGTCTTTCCCAGTTATATCACAGAATATACTTTATAAACATGTAGACAAAATATATTTATGCTCTTGCACCTGACCTCCTCACCGGAAATCATGTGGGTTCATATGAATCCGTTTCTACCCAAATTCTTACCAAGTTGCACAGTTCTTTCTGTGCATAGTCATTACACAAGTTAGACCACAAGAGGTGCCAGAGATATAAATAGTCTGTCACCTCAGTTTTCCTCTTTGTCATCTCAGTACCTACATATTAAAAAGAAGGAGGCAGAGGAGGAGGAGGGTGAGGAAGAAGGAGAGAAAGTAGAGGAGAAGGAAGAGGAAGAAAGGAAGGGAGGGAGGCAAATAAAAGGAAAACATAATGTGACAAAAAACTTTCTATCGTGTGAATAATTACCTGCTTACAATTTCTGTACAGAATTAGTCAGTTTCTGTCTTAGAGACAGTAAAGAGAATTATTTGATTTTCACTAATTGTTTAATTCAGCTTGACTATATGAATCTTTCAAGCTCCCTCAGAAAAGGTCAGAGGTTTTAGGCTAGAATGAATGTGGATGTCATTGAGTTGTAGTCTCAAAGTCAGATGACCCTTTAGATGATTATTTGACTAAGCTGTCTCTGAGGCATAAGCTATTATTTAATTACATAGAACCATCACACCAAAGGCTTCACTGGACGAACTGGTGTGACTGAGACAAACACTAAATTTTACGGTGTCTCAGTTTGTTAGTCAGCTCTTCAGCAACTTAGTTAATCTTGTTTAAGTTGATAAGAACAACTTGGAGGAGGAGAAGTTTATTTGGGGCACGCAGTTTCAGAGGTTCAGTCCATGGTTGGCTGATTCCATCAATCTGGGCCAAAGATGAGGCAGAAAATGTTGGAAGGGTCTGGTGGGGGAAACTGGCTCAGCTCATGGCATCCAGGCAAGAGAGGAGGGAGGACAGGAGAGCCACGGACAAGACATATTCCAAGGCGACAAGCCCAGTGACCTATTTCCTCCAGCCACACTCCACCTGACTACAGTTACCACCCAGTACTCCATTCAAATTATTAATCCATCAAATGAATTAAACCACTGATGAAGCTATAACTCATAATCTATTATTTCACCTCTAAACATTCCTGAATTGCCTAACACATGAACATTTTAGGGAATATCTCATATCCAAACCATAACACTTAGTTTTCCAATTTCAGAAATGAGAACAAACAATTCCTGAATCAATCAATCAGATTATATTGGGGCTTTGGATTCATGCCTGCCACCTCCTCTCCTGCTGCAGTCCAGCTGATTGGAGCATTTGCTTTGTGTCTAGACCAGTTGGAACTTGAGAGTCTGAGAGAGTCTGGGGCTTTGCCATTTTTCAGTAGAACTGAACTTCTGAGGGATATTTAAAAAACACCAGAGACTGAGATATAGGATCCTGGGACAAAGATCAGAATATGACCCCCTTATTCTATCAAAGCTTGGACTGGGCTGGTTGAAAACTTAGAAACAAAAAGCTAGTCTCCCTCTCGGTGGAGTTCCAGGGTAGACAACAGCCAAGTCCATCTTCTAAACCCTGAGGCTGAGAGCCCCCCGCTGACAGGATCAGCAGGTAGCAGACTGTTCTTATGGTACTTCTGGAACCTTTCCTGCAACTGCCAACCTGCCAGCCAGTTCCCATCCACCCAGAGGGCAGGACATCTACCCTCCCCACCGCTATCCAGATGGTCACAACTTAAAGTAACTAGCATCCGGCCTTGGTCACCAAGATATAAAGAAGCATAAGTGTGCATGGAGGAAAAATAATTCTATATTCCTAGACCCTGAGAGCCAGGCAAAAGAAGAAACAGAACCTTTAGATCAGCTGATTCTAAATAGAATAAAACAGATGATGGAGACAGAAAAGTCCTTGAACAAAATAAGGTAAGAGAACTGTAGGACAGTGAAAAGTAAATACTTTCAGCACCCACCACATTTTCATGATCTCTGCTTTAATAATGCAGACAAAAAGAGGATAATAACCACTGCTGAAGCCCGAAACAGTAGCCTAGAAGGCACAGGCAAGAAATAATTCAAGACATCAAGAAAGGGTAAAAAGGAACTTAACATCTCCAGAGAAAAGATGAGGAACTAACATTCCCCAAAACATAACATGGAAATAGAGGTTTTATAAGAAGAAAATAATCATGAAAAAGAAAGGCAATTAATCAAATGCTAGAAAATGACTTTGCCTGAATTAATCTAGACTTTCATGTACAAGTTAAAAGGGTTTACCTAGTTTTAGAGTTTCCATTGAGATGTCAAGACACAAAAGTAGGTATATCCTGGTAAAACTCCTAAGCTCCAAAAGTAAAAACAAAACTTACATGATCCCAGACTGAAAAATGCAATGTCTTTGTCAGCTCAAGATATAATAATAAAAATGTCACAGACTGGTTAGATTAACAAGAGCCATTTATTTCCCACAATTATGAAGTCTGGGAAGCCCAAGGTTAAGTAGCAGCAGATCCACAGAACCTGAGAGGAGGTACAACTTCCTGGCTTATAGACAGTGCCTTATGGCTGCATCCTCATAAAACAGAGCAGAAAAAGGAAGCAAGCTGTCTCCTCTCCTCTTATAAAGCCACTAAACCCGTCCAGAGGGCTCTACCCTCAAGACCCATAAGCTGCATCTCAAGATACCGTCACACTGGGGAATCAGAGTTGATCATGGATTTTGAGGAGACACAAACATTCGGTCCATAACACACAATTACTTACAAGGGAAGAAGAATCAGGCAGGAATTGGATTTCTTGTTAATAAACATGGGTAGTTAAAACGACAGTGGAATAAAATCCTCAAACTGCCAAGATAAAGGAACATAATCCCATACATTTATGCACAAAGGAGATGATTATATGTATGTGTATAAGTCAGAAAAATACATATTTATGGAAATGTAAGAATTTTAAGACCACATTAACCATGTATTCCAGCTGAAGCTGATGATCAACAAAAAATGAATCAGGAGGAAACTCACAAGGTAGAGGAAGACAAGAGAGCAATACCCAGGTAATATTTACATCAACATTTCTATACGATCGATGGGAGGGTGTGTTGATGGACCAGTTATCAACTGAATGTTCGTTTGGTTGATAGATCAATAGATTGAAATCAAAAGGGATAATAAGAAAGAGATGGGACTGCACATAAAGTAAGTATTTATGAATCCTAGAAAAAAATCAGATGATCAAAAAATGATCAAATGATCAAAAAATCAAATGATCTTTAAGTAAAAATACTTAACTCTGCAAAATCAGGGTCTGAAAGGGCACAGGGAAAGCTCTTAGGCTAAAATCAGTAAGTAGAAATAGTAACCTATTCATATCTAACTGCAGACAAATACCTGTTCGATTATGTTTAAGTATGTGAGTCACTGACATTTATTGACTAGAATACTTCAGTAGAAATTGTCAGTTACCACAGGTAAAAAGGCTTCAATGCCTTTGAGCAAAAACCAGTTACAAGGAAAAGGAAGAGATGACAAAACAAGATACATAATAAACTTGACCCAATTGATACTAAGAAATCCAGTTATTTATAATGTACAACACACACACACACACACACACACACATACACAGGGAAAAAAAGACATTTTTAAAAAGTGATAGAGAAATATTAAAAATAAAGTTTAGGGGAAAGAAATGCCTGGCAAATATCAGGAAAAATTGAGTTGGAGTAGAAATACTAAATGTGGAGGTGGTAGCACTTAAAGTCAATCTCAGTAAACAGAATACAATGGCAAGGGACAAAATTATGAAGAAAATATAATAATCATAAATCTTCATACACTGAACAAGATAGCAGCTAATTGTATAAGGCAAAATCTATTCAAATTTTATGAAAAATTGATGGAAAATTCATAACAATTTAACAAATTCAATAGTGGACAATTTTACTCATTTTCAGAACCAAACCTAACAGTAAAAAGAAAAATTTTAAATGGCAAATATGTAACAAAAATTTAATTTTTGTGCAAAATAATTCTTATAAACCTACTTGGATATGGTGTTTTCTCTATGTCCATAATTTTTTTCTTGTCTTTGTGTGTGTGTTTGTGTGTGTGTGTGTGTGTGTGTGTGTGTACCTTTTCATTTTTGGAACTGAACCAAGGCCTTCACATATGCAAAGCAAGCATTTTGCCACTGATCTACACCCCAGCCCCATGACTTTTTTAAAAAAATAAAAAGCAAGCTGAATTTTACATATTTTCTGAACATAAACCAATTACATTAGAAATGAAAATGTAAAACGAATTAAATACTTGAAATTGAAGACACACTTTTACATTAACACCTGGATCAATCCAGAATTCCATTTCTAAGTGTATGCCATCAAGAAATATGTGCCTATGTCCAACAAAAAAATATATACAAGAATGTTCAGTAGGGCTTCCTATGTAATAATTCTAAACAAGAGATTCACCAATTGTCCATCAAGAGGAGAATGAATAATTTATGAAAGATTCGGACAATAGAACTATAAATAATAATAAAATAGGAAGAACTGTTAAACACAAGGTAGATGATTGCTGCAGATGTTAAAAGTGAAGGAAGTCAGAAGTACTATAGGGATCTGCTTAAGTGGTAAAATTAGTCTGTGGTGACACCTATCATCCTACTGGTCATCTCTGGGGTGTTGCACTGACTGACAAGGGGCATGAGGGGATCCTCTGGGGTCATGCACACATTCTCTGCTAATTTAGATGGTGGTCACACAGGTGAAGACATGCAAAATTCAACAAGTTGTATATTTTGTGAACTTTGGAGTATGTGTTATACCTCATTAAAAATAATTAAAATATAGAAAATGAAATTAGCAACAGCTAAGAAAGGGGTAAAAAAGAAATACTTTATATCAAAATAATTAGGATAACTAAAGTCGTACTTAGATCAATAGCTTTGTATTTCTCCATTATTAAGGGATAACAACTACAAATAACTTAATACACATCTTACTACTTTTTAAAACTAATAAAAAATTAGTAATGACAAAAACTGACATTAATGAAAAAGAAAACAAAAAATAAACTTATAAATCCAAACTCTGGTGTATTGAAGTGACTGATAATGTAGGGAACCCTTGAGAAGAACAGATATATAAAACAGTAAGCATGAGAAAGGAGTGGTAACTTGTAGGGAAAATATTAATAGAAATTATAAGAATATTTTTGACATGTGATTGTAATACACTTATAAAACTTAAATCAATAATTTCCTAATTTCCTAAAACTAATATAAATTACCACTATTAATTCAAAAAATGGGAAATTTGATTAAAGCAATTAAAGTTGATTGAAACAGAGATCAATGAATCTACCTTTTAAAAAGGCACAGCAGCAAATGTTCCTAAGTTTTTGCTAACCTTTAAAGAACAAATAATTCCACCATTTTAATTAAACTATCCTGAATAGAACATAATATAAAAATCTTTATTTTTATAAAACAAACATGATCTGAACTGCAAAACTTGATGAAACTATTCCAAATTATTTACAGAATATTCTCATTTATTAAAATGGACAAAACATTTGATACAAAATATTAACCAAATAGAATTCAGCATGATCCTTACTATACCAATAAAGTATGTTTAATTTTAGGAAAGTCACTGCAATGCCAGCAAATCCATCAATAAAGCATACTGAATTGAAATATTAAGCCAAAAACCATGTGATCAATGAATCTTAAATTTTTAACAGACTTAAGCAGCCATTTTTAACAAAAATTTTAGCACAAAAGCTACATAGATCAATATAACAGAATAAAGGGTCCTTACCTAGATCTAAGCTTGTAGGGGAATTTAACACAGCTGTGCGTTGCTTGACAAGATGTGCTCCATGACCCTTTATTTGCCAATACTGTAATTTTGCAAATATTACACAGACCTAGATGGTATAGGTCAATCACTAGCCTCTCGATATAGTTAAGAGGTGATGTAAACGTGATGTATGAGGCTACTGCCAATGTAACATGGCACGTGAATTTACAATAAATGTGTTTTGTATATGTGGTAGTACATGCTAAAATAATGATAAATAAATAGTATAGTGAGTACACAGACCAGTAACAGTTATTTATTACCACGTATTACACACTACACATAATTGTATGTGCTGTGCCAAGTCTAGCACTGCAATAGATCTGTTTATACCAGCATCACTACAAACATCTGAGTTACATGTTGTATACAACCTTATACTGGCTGCCTACAATGTCAGATAAAAGGAATTTTTCAATTTCCATAGTGGTTCTACGCACTATGGTGTATTCAGTCCAAATGACTCTTAAATCATTATGCAACATGTGACTGTACACAAAAAAATATATTTCTCTAGTGATCAAAATGATGTAGTCAATGATGTTGATATATGTGGATGTCCATCTGGGAGAAAACAAAGTTAAACTCTTATCACACCATACCAGGTACAAATTCCAGATGTATCAAAGATATGTAAAATATAATAATAATTCTAGGAAAAAACTGTGGTAGGCTCTATAGGTAGCTTAGAACTTAGAAAACTATTTTAACCAAAAAGGATATACCAAAGATGTAAAGACATACAATGATTACAAAGAAATTTAAAGTTTTATATTAAAAAGATAATAATTAAGAGATTGTAAGTGGTCGTAAAATGTATGACAAATGAAGGGTTGATACATACAATAAAGTAAAAAGCACCTTAAAATCAACAAAGACAAATAAAATAGAAAAATGCAATATTTGTACATATTTATGAGATACAAGCCGATGTTTTGGTTTGCATATACAGAGAAGTGTTCAACTCAAAGGAAATAGCATATCCATCACCTTAAACTTCTATCATTTCCTTATGGTAAGTACATTCAAAACCCTCTAAGTATTTTGAAATATGCACATTAGTGTTGGTTTATTCACCTTGCTGTGCCAAAGAACACTAGAACTTATTCCTCCTATCCAACCAAAACTCTGCATCCATTGACTAACCTCTCTTCATCCCCTTTGCCTGCTATTTATATCATCAAAACTTTTTTCCACTGTGAAAAATAAGAAAGAACTATACAAACATGAAAAATGTTTCCTCCTGAAATAGTTGTGGCCTACTTCATCATACAAATGAAAATTTAATCTAGATAAAATGAAATCTCAATGAGGGACCAAGTCATAGGTTTAATTTATAAAAAATTTAAAAATATTATCATGACAAATACTCTGAGTATAAATAAAACAAGTTAATATTGTCTTTGATGATTGAACAAATTTGTAAACATTGGAACTAGAAAATTTCACAAAAACATTTTATAGTACTATTTTAATTTGTAAACTGGGAATTCAAAGATTAATGAATAGAACAAAAAGTAATCATCCAAATATGCTTTTGTTTGCTTTTTTATTCTTTTCTATATATTTTTCTTGTTGATAAATGTTATATTCCATTTTAAGGAAAATGCATATTATACAAATTTACAAATAATCAATTCTATGATTATTATTATTATTTTGGCACCAAGGATTGAACTCAGGGGTACTTGACTACTGAGCCACATCACCAGCCCTATTTTGTGTTTTATGTAGAGGCAGGGTCTCACTGAGTTGCTTAGAGCCTCACCGTTGCTGAGGCTGGCTTTGAACTCATGATTCTCCTGTCTCAGCCTCCCAAAGTGCTGGGATTACAGGCGTGAGCCACCATGCCTGGCTCTATTTTTTATTTTGATATCTCAGAAAAAGTAATTATGTACAAGTTTGTTTGTAGGAGATTTACAGAGCAGCACAGCAAGAGGAATTCTACTGAACATGCCTAGGTACTTTCCTATCTGACTTCTGGAATTATGATCTCAGCAAGAATTAAATTATAATAGTGATACCAAATGGAGAAGTGAATCACCAGACCTACTTACTATAAAAAGATCATGATATCATTCCCATCAAGTAGGAAGCACTAGCCTAACCACAATGTAGACCATACTTCCCAAAGCTGGTTTAATACTTGAGTCCTATCCCCAGAACAGGAAAGAGTAAAACCACAAGCGATTAATATTTATGAACTTGAAGGTGTGTGTGTGTGTGTGTGTGTGTGTGTGTGTGTGTGTGTATTCTCCCATTTTTTAGACTAAATGTGATTCCTCCAGTTTATATGTTGACACTGTAACCTCCAATGGGATGATATTAGGCAGGACTTTGGTGATGTGATTAGCTTTCAATGAGATCATGAAGGTGGGTCTTCCACAAAGGGATTAATGTCCTTGTAAGAAAAGGAAGAAAGTTCCCTCCCTTTCTTGTGAAAAAAGGCAAAAATGCAGCCATCTGCAAGCCAGAAAGAGGGTCCTCTTCAGATGCTGGTCCGCTGAACTTCAGCTTCCCAACCATGAGAAGTGAATGTCAATTGTTTAAGCCCCCCAGTCTATGGTACTCCATTAAAGCAGTCTGAGTTCACTAAGGTATGGACCAATCTCAGCAGGTACCAGTCAAATTTATACAGGAGTTAGTAAGGTTTGAAAATGTGCCTCAGGTTATATAGCAGTTAGTGGTACAAGAATCATAGAAAACACAGCTCTGTCTCCTCCAGCTCTCTCATGCCGTGCTGCACTAATACAAACACAACCATGCAACAATGTGCACAAAAAGGAGTGGTTTTCTAGACAGAATGTCCTACGCCTAATGCCACTTTCCTCTCCTGACTTCATCAATCCACTCAGACACAGCATCACTTCCTAGTCACCCTGTATATAGTAGATGCTTAATTAAGTTGCTCAGGTATCCTCACGAGAGATTTTCTTGATTTTAAATGGAATACTCGGCCTTCTCAACTGAGGCATCATGTAGAACTCCAAAGTCTTCCTTGCTTGACATTCCATCAAACATCACTTCTAAATCTTGCAAGTTAAGGCATTAAAAGGTTTTGTGAAGTTACCGATCTTCTATACGGCACAGATAATATCACATACCAATCACAGCCATAGCAGACATTAATAATTATGTCAAAAGTGAAAAACTGAGGTCAGAGGTAATTAGCCAGTTTCCTCAGAAAGCCTTGAACAAGTGGGTTACTGGAGAATCAACTGCTTGAAATGGGGAATTAGATTAGGAAGAAGCAGCCTGAAGAATTCAGGTAACAACAGAAATGAGAATCCTGGGTACAGGAAATGACTAAAACATTACCAAAGTTAGTGGAGGAGTCCTTGAAGCAAATTTTTCACACCTCACAGTATATCTCAGGCTCCTTTTGATCCTCAACTAGTACTTCTGACCACTAGCAATCTCACAGTGCATATTGCCCTGTGGAAGCAGTCTGATCCAAGAGAGCTTACAGGGATATGAGGAGGAATTTTTTTGTGTGTTAGAAGCAAAAATATTTATTTTTATTCTGCTTCACTGAAATTTTTATTTATTTCATATTTTTTTATTTCTTTTATATATTTATTTTTATTATGCCTCATTAAATACTATATACTTCTTTAATAATGGAAGAAATAGCAAGAAAGCAAAAGAGAAATCAAGCACAGTCACAAGATTTATTATTGAAAGCAAGTATATTTCATATTGGGGGA
Source organism: Geosciurus inauris (assembly GCA_004024805.1). Classification (NCBI taxonomy): domain Eukaryota; kingdom Metazoa; phylum Chordata; class Mammalia; order Rodentia; family Sciuridae; genus Geosciurus; species Geosciurus inauris. The sequence goes on along the minus strand of PVHX01010819.1, from coordinate 19,649 downwards.
AGAATACATCTTAAAAGTAAGCTTTTCTTCATTCCAAATGTTCTGGTTTTGAATTTTTAGATTGAACTATTTCCCTGAGGTTTTCCCCATAAAACCATAAGATCTCAGCCCATCTAAGACTTTCATGGCCATGCCCCTGGTCTTTCCCTATAGGCTGTACAATAGCTGTCAGTTGGGTTCTCCAGAAAAACTGATGTTATTGCCAGAAGTCCAGAGCACTACAGAGAAAATTTCTGACTTGGGCTAGTTGTTAGTGGTACAGACTCCAAAAGGTGAAGAAATGGTCTTTTTGAGAGGTTCTGAATGCACCAGTCTCATCACCCCACTGTAAACCTTGCCCAAGCTTCCATGCCAGGGGGGTCCACATGAGACAGCATGAGAGTCTCATCCACTCCCCACCACAGAGCCTCCTAGTCAATCTCTGCTTCCACTCATGTGCTCCCAAAGTCCACTCACACAGCTGTTATGGCCATTCCTCTTACAACGACACCAGATAAAGTTTCCCCATCACAATTACAACAAAACTCAAGGTGTGCCTGCAGCCTCTGAGGTCCTCCACAATCTAGTCCCTGAGGATGCTCCTCTTTACTCCCCTCATTCCCTACCTCCCCCCAGCTACATGACCTCCTCACCTTCCCTCAGCATTTCTTCTTACCCTACATTAACTAGAGCCTTGCCAGTCATCTGCAAGGCTGCTTCCTCATTTCCTGTGGTCCCTGTTTAAAGACTTCATTTGAAAGGAATTTTGGTTTTTGTTTTGACCATTTCATATTTAAAACAAAAAGTCCCCACCTTGTGCTCTATTTTCTTAACTTGATATATTTTTCTTCTTAATGCATATTACTGATTTGATATGGTGTTTTTGCCTCTTCTGGTACTGTCAAGGAGGCAGAGAACCTGTTTTATTCTATACCTTAGAACCTCAAATAACATTGGGATATGAAATGTTCAATGTTGAATGATGAATAATATACAAAACTGTACAGGAACAACAAAGATACAGAATACACAAATGGACTGAGCAAATTACTGATGCAACAAAAGCATTTTGAAGTATATTTGTTATGAAACAGTATCACTGCAAAAGGAATGAAAATTGAGGTTGAACTCTAAATTTATTAAACCAATTTAATTTCTCTTAGTACTATACTAAGTGGTAAACTGATAGTTGCCATCTAGGGCACAGCTCAGGAAGACAGAGATTTAAATACAGGCAGAAAGAATAAAGAAAAAGCTAATAATTTTTTCAATGAAGATGTATCTAGGTTTTTTGGTTTTGGGTTTTCTTTTGTACTAAGGATTCAACTCAGGGGTGCTCGACCACTGAGTCACATCTCCAGCTCTATTTTGTGTTTTATTTATAGACAGGGTCTCACTGAGTTGCCTAGCACCTCACAGTTGCTGAGGCTGGCTTTGAACTCGTGATTCTCCTGTTTCAGCCTCCCCAAACACTGGGATTATAGGCGTGAGCCACCACGCCCAGCTGTATCTAGGTATTGCATTATCTACACACACATTTGCAGAAAATAAGTTAACATGATGGTCTATTTAAATTATGAATACCACCAGATTGAGGAAAAGCAGAAGCACACAATCCTGAAAATGTATGGGCTACTTTGTTTTATGTTTTCTACATAATTATCACTTTGCTTTTCTTGTTAGACATAGGCTAGTAATATATGTAATGTATTTGGAAGGGTATCTTAGAAACATTTTTTTAGATAAATTTCCACACCTCAAGCATACATTCAATATAATTTGACAATATGGAAAATCATGTGAAAAAGTGGTACCCAGAATCAACAATGATAGAATAAGTAATAAGCTTGTAACAACAGGATGAATTTGTTCCATTCATTATATATTTTATGAAGAACTATTTGGTACTTTCTCTTTGTTTATATGTGGTAACATGAGTAATGTCACCTCTCAGGAAGTAATAAATGTTACCTATCAGGAACCTGTGTGATATGCCAGCTCACAGCAAAGTCCTAACTTATTACAAATGATAAGAACAGATGTTAACAAGATAGGCATTGGAGAAGAGATTTCTCTCAACTTTCTCATATTACGTATGAGAAACACCCTAAAAGACCCTAAAAAAGTATCAAGAGTACTGTAATCCTTACTATTTGCTTTCTTTTTTCTCTTTCTCTTTGGCCACTCCGCCCTTAATGGTGAACACTCCCTTCTCTTCCTCTTTCCTTTCTTCCCCTCAACAAATGTATAGACCTTTTTTAAATGTGCTAATGCTGCAGAGTCTAAAAAGTATAAGATAATGAGCCCATCCTCCAGGTGCTTACCATCTACTTTAAAAGAGGAAAGCATTTACTACACATAAAGTTAAAATAATCACCATTTTTAATTTCAATGCATCTGTCATCAGAAGTTGTTACAAATAATAATTTCTTGGATATTAGTTGGCAGGCAATGGTTTTTAAAATTCATTATATTCAGTGCTAACAGAATTAGGACCCAAAGAAGTGACTGCATATTGCTTACCATTTTGTTTCATTTTTACTGTAACAATCAGAATAACACCCCTTGTTAATATTTAAACATTTTCTCTGATTAAACTGCTCATTTCTGCTGACTTTTAATAGACACTGGCCTGATACTGTTTATTAACTTTCTTATCAACATGTTGTTTACAGCAAATATCTGATGAACAGAACTGGTCATCCAAGGCTCCTTGGCCGTGTGACAGAGCAATTTGGCCTGGCAGCAGAGCCAGCTCCTCTATCACCTCATGTATTTGAATTCTAATCTGATTTAATTCCCTCCCAACTTTCTTTCTTGTTGGGTGACTCATACTTGGCTGGTTTCTCAAGTATATCCTAAATTCTCCAGCCCACTGCAGAAAACTTTTTGAATATTCTGGTATCGATATGGCCTCAGGATACATGAAGGCTGTTTTCCCCTTACAGACCTTAAAGACAAGATGAAAACTAAATAAGTACAGGAGTGACAACATGCCCTTTGGGGCCTAGTAAACAGGCGATGCTGGTAGACACCAGGGGCCAGCAGCATCCTCAGTACCTTCAGAGCAATAAATGTGCTGAGTGTTTTTCTAAGCCCTATGCTTGAAGCCATATCCCCAAACAGAACACTTAGATAAATTATTACCTGAGCAATACTATAAGAGCACTACAGGATTTCCTGACTTGGTTTTGGAAAGATCTTAGGAGCTGGGTTTTTCTGGAGGATAATTTTCATTCTTTGACATAAGACAAGATAAAAAGGGGAAGGGATCATCTACTTTGGATTATCATTGTATGGGCACATGCTACATGCTTGATTTTTTCCTACTGCACTAATTTGAGAGGAAAGTAGGAAAGATTTTCCTTTCATATTTCTTACCTGAGAACTGGCATGCTGCCCGAACTCATGCTACCACGATGAGTAACAACATCTCTCCCCTTCCTTCTACGTATGAGGTCCCATTCTATGAACTGACTCTTAGCAAAGAGCAAGAAAAATAAGATCCCTGACAGATTGGAAATCAACCAACTAGTGGAGACGATAAACCGTAAACAAGCACATGTGCAATACATAGTGCTACATGGAATAAAGGGAAATAAATATTAAAGAGATGGAACAACATTGGATCAGACAAAGGGGAATAAAAGTAAGGGAGTAGGGATGGGAATGGGAAAGACATTAGAATGAATCAGACAAAACTTTCCTATGTTCATATATGAACACATGACAAGTGTAACTCCACTTCATGTACAACCACAAGAATGAGAAGTTAGACTCCATGTATGTATGATATGTCAAAATACATTCTACTGTCATGTGTATCTAAAGAGAACAAATGAAAATTTTTTTTAAAAAAAGAAGTGACGCTACCATGTTACCCCATGAGATAAGCCAAAGACAATTGGTCTTTCTGTAATCTGGTGTTAAAATAATCTGAACCAGAATATAGTTCACAAATTTGAACTTTCTATGTTCTGACTGATGAAACAGAGTGTGCTAAACCAATGTGCACTCCTAGATGGGGACTAGTTTCCTTGTATTATAAGGCCGGGTAAATATTATCAAAAGGCATTTGTAATAGTAAAGCCTCTTTTGCATCTCTTAAGCTTTCTTCTATTAAAGAAAAACATGATTCAAGAAAAGAAAGAGAGAGAGAAAGAGAGAGAGATGGCTTGAGGAGAGAGGTGGCAGAAGACAGTGGGGGAAGAGAGGACTCAGGAAAAGCCTTCATGAACAATTTGTGTATAAGCAGAAATGTAAGTCAAAAGTGAGCTATGAGGATAGAAAATTCTAAATAAGAGAGACAATAGGTGCAAAGAAGTTAGTGTTTTTTTAAAAAGTCAAGTCATTTCAAGTCATTATCCTGATGGGAGTGAGGTGAGCAGGGGAGAGAGGTAGGAGTTGATGTCAGAATGGTAGGACATGTATTATTTGTTAGGCGTTTACATTTTATTGTATATGTAATAGGAAGGAACTAGGGAAGTTTTATTTTTAAGTATTTCAGGCACAGAAAAAAAGACATAAAGAAAAATAGGATCATCTCTGTGTCTAGCACCCAACCTAAGAAACACTGCAAGAGAAATGTATCTCGTTCATATTCCACAGGAACAATAAGGTACTTAAAGATGGATCCAACAAAAAATTGTAAGATTTTTAGGGAGGTGTTTTAGTCAGCTTTTTTATTGCTGTTTCTAAAAGCGCCCAATCAGAACAACTGTAGAGGTGGAAAAGTTTATTTGGGGGCTCCCAGTTTCAGAGGTCTCAATCCATAGACAGCAGACTGCATTCCTCAGGGCTCCAGGTGCAGCTGAATATCATGGCAGAAGAGTGTGGCAGAGGGAAGCAGCTCACATGATGATCAGGAAGCAGAGAGAATCCACTCTCCAGATAGAAAATATAAACCCCATAGCCATGCCCCAATTCACCACTTCCTCCAGCAACACCCCATCTGCCTCCAGTTACCACCCCGTTAATCCCATCAAGGGTTAATTCACTGGTTAGGTTAAGGCTATGACCCAAACATTTCTCCTCCAAACTTTCTTGCACTGTCTCACACTTGAGCTTTTGGGGGACACCACATCTAAACCATTACAGGAGGAAAAGGGAAAATACTCTATTACAAAAAAAAATTGAAATTTTAATAAATAGATAAGCTATTGATAAAGAAAAAGATTTAATATAAAAAATAAATCAATTCTCTATAAATTATCTTGATATTAACTGCATTTTTGGTGAAAGTAAACAGACTAATTCTCACACTTACACAGACCTGAGAAAGCCCAAGGAGTTCACGCTACCTGGCAGCAAAAGTTTCACCACTTCTTTTTATCTTTAGAATTCTAATGAGTGAGAATGACATAGGGTATATCTTTTAATCAATTCAAATTTATTTTTTACTTTAAAAAACCTAGGTGTGTTACCTTTCTTACATTCAAACATTTAGTATTCGCTTTAAAACTTATTTTAATTCATTAATATGTTATGAGATCTTGGTTCAGATCTACTAGTTTAAGTGCTACAAAATATGCACGATTATGTGTACATACTCACTTTGTGTCTTTTCTGATTATTACGATTAATTAAACTCCAAAAATTAAAATCCAACATAGAGAAAGAGAAGGATCTGATGTCTGCCTTTATCATACACAGCCATCAGTGCTGATGGATATTACTAAGTATAATGCACATATTGTGCCAATGGGCGTATGTGTATATCTGTATTTTCTTCAATAGGAGACAAGTGCACATGAAGATGTACATGAAAATCTAGTCCTCTATATCCAAACAACTGAATAATATAAGCTGAAAGAATGTTTGGTTTCTCATTATGCTAAAAATATATAATCACTGGTAGATAAGGAATCACTGGCAGGAATATTTCTAAAGAATAAAAACCCAACATCTTTTATGGTAGGAACATGAGATATTTATGCTAAGTTTCTGAAAAACTATGCCCCAAAGTTTACTTTCATAAACATCTCCAAGTAGAGACCAGCATGACTTGCAAAAAGATGTATTTATACATCAGTAGTCTCATGTTGATTTCAACATGGAAGCAATCACAGTTTCCAATTTTGAAGATCAAAATACCAAAATGAAAACTCTTAAGTGGCTTATCACAGCTCTAGAGGTAAACGTTAAGGAAATAAGCCTTTCATACTAACAATTAGCTTTGATGCTGCCAAAAAAGCAGCTTCCAGCGAAACGTGTGGTTTAACAAATCTGAATCATAAGCTTTCATTTCAATACCACTAGTAATTTATATAGTGCATGATGGACTTCACAACATAGCAGCCTCATGGTGTGTTATTGAGCAATACATAAATTCTTTGAAAAGCTTACATCAGAAAAGCTCAAAAATTTTCATTACTAAAGGTGACTTAAGTAATGGACTGAGAACTTCAAAATTTACTCTGACCATAAAGGGCTGAAAACCACCTTAAGTCTTTCAGAACTTTTCGCTTTACTATGAGAATTAACAGGACTCTGGATGAAGACAAATGTCAAGAGAATAAAAAAGCTTTTAATGCAATGTTTATAATGTTGGAATGATTATGCCATATTAAAATTTTGCATTGCATAAGAACTTGTGATAAAATATTTTGTATTGATGTGTCTTTCATTTATCAGAGACTTGCATAGCAAAGTTGTTCTCCTCAAGGAGTTTATATCTCTGATATTATAGTAATTTAATTATATAAAACAAAGAATTTCCAATGGATCTCTCCATGTTAGGAGTACTAGATGTGTAACCTTAATAAACAGTGATCTAACAAAAGGAGCCTTGCTCTCTAACAGACTTATGAAAGTAATTATACCTTTATTGAAGTTACACCAGTCTCCAACCCCTGTGTCCCTGCTATTTCCTAAAGATGGTTATTTTCTACTTAAAGAAAACACACAGACTTTAGAAGAATAGCTGATGTTAAGTAATATTACAAAATTTAATCAGATTCTCTGTGCAGCTTATATAACAATGGTACAATATTTCAACCCAAATATTAAAAGACTCAGAGGTTTTTAAAAATGCAGAATAGCTAATTAGGGTAACTGAATAATTGGAGTAACAACTCACATGACTGTAGGGTAGGACAGTAAAGTGGGGGAAAGGGGAAAGTCTTCCACTAGCCATAATCATTCCCGAGGCTTTGCATAGCCATCACTAGGGTGAAAGAAGGCATTAACATAGTCAAATAATGTAAGATGAGACAATATGTCAAGAACCACCTTTAAAAATGCTAGGGGAGACAGCCTGCAGAACTGTAGGAGCAGCTGCTTGGATTAAAGCAAGGTGATAACAGACAGACCTTTCAGGGAGCTCTCTGGCTCCAGGGTTTGGTCCCTCTGGTTGTCATGGGAACTCTGAGACCTTTTAACCATGTCATTTCATAGCATGTGAGTGCTCAAGATGTTTAGGGGATATATTTATAAACAACAACTTCATCAAAGAAAGGTTCTGTGTTGCCTCAACCAAGGAAAGCAACCATTTAGTACGGTCTTAGGAATTTCCGTTCACTTTATGACTTATCCCTAAAATTATCACCCACGGAACCTGCTTTTATCTCTCATGGCTGAATGCAATTGAGAATATTTAGTAAATCCCAACAACATAGCATCCTGCTGCACAATGGTTGTAGACCCCACTGACAAAACTTTTATGTCTTTGTAATACATAGAGTTTACAGATTCATGGCCCTTGACAGTAGAACCATCAAACAGGTGAGATGAACATCAAACAATCCTCTCAAGGAATCCAGTAGTGCGTAACACAAATACATCAAATCCTGCTAAAGAAGCCCATGGCAGAAAAGTTCTGGTGACTCACTTTATTGGTGAAGTGGAAGTGACAGTAGAAGGAATATTCTCATTGCCAGATTTAGGTATACTTTCTCAGTACAAACCACATGTCTAAATCATCTTTGTTGCCTTTCTGATCATATGATTCTATGCTAAGAACTTGACTCATGGACCTGCTTTCATATTTCCGAGCATTCTATTCTTCTTTAGTGAATAAATACAGATCTCCAGGTTCTAGATTCTACTGAACTGGTCCATGATAAGAATTGTAAAGACATGAACCAATATCAGTCTGCCTAAGATCTGGATTATCATTCTGTATAACCAGCCATCATATGATGCTAAATTGATCTGAAGAGGTGGATAAAACTCACAGCCATGACACAGACTGTATTCATAACAGACTTGGTCAGAAATAAATGAGGGAAAGCTACAGTTATGCTAGCCTGAGGTGCAGAGCAGACAGAGTTGGGACCAAACAGAGACTTGTCATAAGTTTAAAAGGCAAATTCTGGAAATGAAAAGGCCATAGAAAAGCATCCCAAGATAAGTAAGAAACCATAGGAATCTGAAGGAAAGAACCAAGAGTGCTAACAGAAAACAAAATATGAAGTGGACATAAAAACTGACTGAACATTGAACATGTTCTCCAACCCACACACAGATCCACAGGTGGAGAGTGGAAACCTTCGGAGCTCAAGGTGTTTGAATGAATCCTCTGCCTAGTCATTGGCTGACCAGGAGTCATGCAGAAGCCCTTAGAGGAGCAACTCTAAGAAGTTAAGAACTAAAATAATGACAGCAGAGAAATGAACAACCAAATACCATGGGAAAACAGATCAGGTTCCATATATCAAGTCCAGGCAAGTTACTAAGTACATAAAGAAACTTTTGGACCAAGGGGAAAAGTCATAGTTGCAATAATACATCTCAAGTGTCCAGTATCAGCCATAAAGAAGAATGAAATTATGGCATTTTCCAGTAAATGGATGGAACTGGAGACTATCATGCTAAGTGAAATAAGCCAATCCCCAAAAACAAAGGCTGAATGTTCTCCCTGATATGTAGATGCTGGCTCACAATGAGCTGGGGTGGGGGGCAGTCACCAGATTGGACAGGGTGGAGCAGGGGGATAGGAGATGGAATGGTAAAGACAGTAGAATGAATTGGACATAACTTTCCTATATTCATATATGAATACGCAACCAGTGTAACTCCACATCATGTACATCCACAAAAATGGGAAGTAATACTCCATGTATATGTTGTATGTCAAAATACATTTTATTGTCCTGTATGACTAAAAACAACAAATATAAATAAATTGCTAAAATAAAAAATATCCAGTATTTGATAATAACAAATAAAACTGAGATATACAAAGAAATAGGAAAGCTCACCCCATATAGTCTGGGGGGAAAAGTCAAAAACTAACTCAGAAGACTCAAGTGATATATTCAGCAAAGACCTCAAAGACACTATTACAAATATTTTCAAATAATTAACATAAGCTATATTTAAAGAATTAAAGGAAAATATAATTAAAAACTACTCAAAAATAAGAATTATCAAGAGAAACAATCTATGAAAGAGGAGCAAACTGAATTGTAGAGTTAATAATGAAAAATTTTTTAAATAGGCTCAGACACAGATTTGAGAAAGCAAAAGAAAAAAAATAGTGAATTTAAAGATAGATCAATAAATATTATCTAATTTAAAGAACAACACAAATAAACATTTTAAAATAAATAAACAGCCTCAGAGACCTCTGGGACAACTTGAGAACTTTAAGTATACTAATATAAAGATTGCTAAGAATTATAGAAGAATAGGAGAGGGAGAGAGACAGAAAGATGCAGAAAATATATTTGGCTAAAAAAATGTCAAATTTAATGAAAAATAGTAATCTACAGATCCAAGAAGTTTATGAACCCCTAGTGTGATAAACACACATGAAAGTATCTACAACTAGACACAGGATAGCCAAAATGCTAAAAGGCAAGAACAAAGGCAACCTAGAAAGCAAACAGAAGAAACACCTCTTCATACACAGGGAACAAAAAGCAAGAAGAATGAGTGATTTCCCATCAGAACCCAGGGATGTCAGAAGGCAGTTGAGGGATATATTCAAAGTACAGACTGAAAAGTAAAACTGGCAACCAAGAATTCTATATCCAGCAAAACTACTCTTCAAATATGAAGGTGATAAAGACATTTCCAGACTTAAACAGTTTAAAGATTCACTGTTTAGAAGACTCACTGAAAGGAAAAGACACCAGATGGTAACTCATATCCAGAGAACTAGTGAGAGCAAAGGAAATAGTAAATGTATTCATATATATATAAACTATATAGAACACACTTTCATAGTTCTTCTCTTGACTGCTTTAGCAATATATGATTGCATAAGGACATAATTATAAACTATTGCTAGGTTTATAAATTTTATATATGTAATACACACAACAATAATAGCAAGAAGGAGGAGGGATCTATGCTGAAGCAATATTTTCATTTAACTGGGATTATTTTAATATCAATCTGAACAATACTGTTATAAATTAAGGTGTATATTGCAATCTCTAGAGGAACCATTAAAAACAAAATTTTAAATAAAAGTTTTAAAAATTCCTAGTGCAATTATAATGGTCCACTAAAATACTTGTATACAATTCTAAAGAAAAAAGTAACAGGCATGTAGGGATAAAGAAGATAGGAATGATGTATAAAGCAAATTGTAAAATGACAGACATGAATACAATCATATCAATTATTTTACCAAATATGAATGAACTAAAGACTCCGATCAAATGGAAGAACTTGTCAAATTGTATAAAAGTTGCAAGATAAAAGATTATGCTTTTGATGAGAAAAATACTTTATATTCAACATGTAAATGATTAAAAGAAAATATACCATACCAAAAGTCAGAGCTAAACAATAAAATTTCTAGAAGAAATAAATAAATTATAGAAGAAAACATTTTTTATCTTGTGGTAGGTAAAAATTTCTTAGATATTACGCAAAATGCCTACTCCAGAGGAAAATATATTAATGAATTTGACTTCATAAAAATTTAAAACTTGGTCTTCAGATATACTATTGATAAAATGAAAAGAAATAGCAAAGCTTGGTAAAAGTATTATAGATACTTATATAATATGAAATTATATTATTTGATAAATAATTTTACTCAGAATAAAAAACAAAAGGAGAAAAAGCTCTCAATTGAGACCATATGCCATGAAGAACCCTCTACAGAACATATACAAATATCTCCTACACATGGGAAAATTGTTCAATATCTTTATTTATTAGGGAAATGCAAATTAAAACCACAAAAGGATGTTCATAGCACCATTGGTCATAATAACAAAAAGGTAGGAAGAACCCCAACCCATCAGCTGATGGCTTGATAAATAAATGTGGTTTATCCATATCCTGGAATATTATTCACTAATAAAGTATTAATAACATACTACAACACTGTTAAGTGAACAAAGCCACTCCTGAACTACAATCACATGATTCTATTTACGAGAGATTCTCAGAAACACAAATCTATAAAGACAGAAAGTATATCAGTGGCCAGGGTTGGGTTTAACGGTTGGGATTGACTTCCTCCCACCCTCACAACCACCTCAGGATGCCTGAAATGAAATTTCTGGAATATGGACATGCAAAGAACAAAAACAAGTCCCTATTAAGAAAAATAACAAAAAACAAACAGTGAGTCCTTGACTGAGAATTGTGCCTATAACCTCTATACAATGGGATCACATTTTGATTATATTAATAAAGAAGACAAATTGCTAGCACATTCCCCAAATGTTAAATGGTGCCCTGGGGGATTCTTTTAAGACTTTTGTATCTATTCTAGTTGAACCATGGTCAACTAGAAATTATATTATTTGATATAATGGTCAGTAGTCTCAAACCATCTGGAACATAAAATTGCTAGTATTAGTTGTTTCATCATTTGTTTTATTGTATATTTTCAAAATGTTTTATAATAAGTATGTGCCAAATTTCACTCTTTGATGTTATTTAAAATAACAGTTTTATAGCATGTTGTCTGATACTTCCACATTCTTTTGACATCAGAATTTGACAGTATCTCTTTTTCTATACCCAAGACTCTTCTATCTTTTTAGAAAGCCTTTTGAATCCCTTCTCCACATAATTAAAACTTTGTTGTTAGAGTGCCTGTTCATGTGAAAAAAATGTAAGAGAAAACTCTTTGTGTGTTTCCCACTTAAAAACATAAAAACCATATCTATGGTAATAAAGTAGCAGATAAGGCAGTGTTTCCAGCTTGTGATGGACAAAGCTGTGCTCCAAGGAAGAGGAGGTCCATGGTGAGGTTTTGATTTACCAACCACTAGTCAGGAACTCTAAAATAATTCATATCACATCTCAGGTAATAATTTCTTCAGACACAAAAGATATTTCAGGTTAAGTAACATATGAATACTTTCTATGTCTTGGATTTAAAATTTTTCTTTTTGTTTTTTGTCTGGGGCTCCACACGAAAAATGGACTTAACATCACATTGAGTTTCTGATCACTCTAATTGTGGAAAATGAACTACAAGTTTAATTTACATGTTGGGAAAATCTTCAAGGTTCAAACTTCTGCAGCATAGGCAGATGTGTGATTAGTTAATACACAAGCACAATGCATTATTTTCCTTACTTTTAGTTTTGTTATTTTCTATTGCCATTAGTTTCATTCATTTGGGATTTAAGTGAATATCAGGAAAAAGCACTCAAGTTTGTGCGGTCTGCAGCTCTTAAAATCAGGCTACACACAGCTCCAAGTTGCTTCATTCTCCGAAAAGAAGAATTTTCAGATGAAAATCATGTCCTCAGTCACAAATTCTTTTGTTACCATAGTGATAAGAATAAAGAATGAGAAAAAAAAAAGGAAAAAGGCTAAAAATACCTGAAGACATACAGACAATGTGAAGAATGTGACCTACTTGGTGCTGTACACTGAAGAAGTTGATCAATTGAATTAACTACATCTGTGTTAGGTGAAATAGTCTACTGGATGAGAAAATGCGTAGGTTGCACATCTGGAGCTATTATCACCAATCAAAAAAGTCAGTATGAATGAAGATGACTGACGATCTAAAATGCATAAAATCAGATTCTCTTAAAAATGGAATAGATATTAGTAGCAAATAGAAAACCAATAGTTTTGTTCTCTTTTCTATAAATATTATTTTCTTTCTATCGCTTTAGAATACTGCCTCCATTTTAAAAGAAAGAAGAAGCAGTTTCCTCTGCACCAAAAGAACGAGTTTTTACTGAACAGAACAACAGAGTTGGACATATAATTAAAATGTTGTAGTGGACCCATTCTCAAAGAGAAAGTGTCCTAGTCTTAGGTATTTGAATAAAAACATTGTTAAGAATTCTAGCTTTAATATGAATCTTAATAGACTCAATCATTAGCAGAGAACCTACAATACTGCAAGGCATTGAGCAAGTAGGAGAAAGATAAGTAAGTCAGTCCCTGCTGCTGAGATTATTTAATCATCCAATTATGTTCTCATAATACTGATCTTTAAAAATGTCTCTACATAATAAAAAGAAGAGTATTGACCTTTGATTGAAGGGTTGAAGTTTCAGCTTTATCAATGAGTTTAGAAAGCCTCTAAGTCTCAGTTCTCTTATGTACAAAATGAGCATAAATGAGAATACCACCTGCTTTAGCAAGTTCATTTTGATAATCAAAACCAAAGATACATGTAGCATCCAACGGATGACATTTAATAAAAATGAGTCAGCACCCAATGGATTAAATATTTAGACATTTTCAAAATAAAAATAACAAAATATAATTATAAGAATATGGATGTACAGGAATTAATAATAAATAATAATAGCAAACATTTACTGAGCACTTACCATGGCTCACATATTTTACATGAATAATTTCATTTAAGCCTCACAATAGTCCAATGATGTAGGTATTATTTTCCTTTTATAATTGATAAAAACAAGTATAGATGCAATAAACAGCTTATCCAGATAGCTGTTAAGCGGTAAACTGAGGAAATAAACCAAAGCAAGTTAATTCTAGAGCTATCCTCTAAATCTAACCCATTATGATGTAGCCCAAAGTAATCAGAAGAAGAAGCATCCCTATGAAATTATTAAATTGAAAAAAGTCTTATATTTAAAATTACTAGCATTAATTTGATTTTAAAATTTTTATTATCAAGAAAAATAAAACAATGTAAATGTAAAACAGTAAATGCACTATACAACAGATATAATCATATGACAGATTACTAGTCATAAACAATGTGGTAAAATATATTTATAGCTTGGAAATATAAAAATATTAAAAAGCAAAATGTCAGATATTCTAGCCATATGTAAAAATATCAATTTCTTTAAAAAAATTGTAATATGAACAGGAAAAAATGAAAAGATAGAAATCTGTTGTTAACAAATTCTATTTCTTAGAAATTTTATATATTACAGTATTTCCCACATTCTCTATATTTTGGTCATTAGGAAAAATATTTAAAAACAACCTAGTCATAATCAATGAAATGCAAAGTGATTCGGATGCCTCTGTCAAGAGGAGAATAAATATCTATCAAAGTCTTAAAAATCGTTCAAAGTACTAAGAAAACAGAAGTGACAAAACAATTTTATAGGTAAAGAACTGGGTAAATCTGCACTAAGAATGAAGGAAAGGAGCTCTAAAAATACAATGAAGCTTCAATATTGACTTCTGACTTTACTCACACCTTCTTTCAGGTGTAAGCCCTTTCCCTATGTCAAAAATCAGTCCTGACCTAGGAAATAGACCAGAGACCCTGCACCTAATAGAAGAAAAAAATGGGCCCAAATCTTCATCATGTCGGATTAGGCCCCGACATCCTTAACAAGACTCCTAAAGCGCAGGAAATGAAATCAAGAATCAATAAATGGGATGGATGCAAACTAAAAAGCTTCCTTACAGAAAAGGAAAAAAAAAATCAATGAGGTGAAGAGAGCCTATAGTTTGAGAGCAAATTTTTTGCCACATGCACATCAGATAAAAACAGCATACTACAGTGACAGAACCACTTCAATGTTCGTAGCAGCTCAATTCCCAATACCTAAACTGTGGAACCAACCTAGATGCCCTTCAATAGATGAATGGATAAAGAAACTGTGGTATATATACACAATGGAATATTACTCAGCAATAAAAGAGAATAAAATTATGGCATTTGCAGGTAAATAAATGGAGTTGAAGACTATCATGCTAAGAAAAGTAAGCCAATCCCAAAAAAACAAAGGCTGAAAGTTTTCTCTGATGCTAATCCATAAACAGGGGGCATGGGATGAATAGAGGAACTTTGGATTAGCCAAAGGGGAAGGTGAGAGGAAAGGGGGTAAGGAGAGAGGAAAGATGGTGGAATGAGATGGTCATCATTATCATCTATGGTAATGATGTATGATTGCACAAATGGTATGATCCTACTTTGTGTACAACCAGACATGTGAAAAATTGTGCTCCATTTGTGTACAAAGAATTCAAGAGTATTCTGCTGTCGTGTATAACTTATTAGAACAAATAAATTTTAAAAAATCAGTCCGAAGTGTTTTTGTTTGTTTACCTTTTCTTCTTGATTAAATTGTGGACATATTATCTCTAAACATTTCAGAAAGCTATAGCATTAGTAAAGAAAAACTAATATACAATAGTAATTTGCATTTTCCCTATACCAACAAATTATTTGAAAAGAAAACTTTTGAAATTATTTTACAATGGCATCAAGATAAATAAAATACTTAGGAATAAATTTAAAGAAGAAAGTGAAAGATTTCCATATTAAAAACAAAAAGACACTGATGAAAGAAATTAAAGTTACACATAAGTGGAAAGACATCCTATATTCATGGATTGGGAGACTAATACAGTATCTGTGCTACCCAAAATGATGCACAGATTTGATGCAATACCTTCCAAAATTCCAAAGGCATTCCAAAAAGCAAATCTAAATTTTGTATAAAAACACACAGAGAAATCCCAAATAGCCAAATCAGTTTTGAGAAAGAACAACTAGATGCATCATACTTCCTGATTTCAAATGATATTACAAAAAAACACTATGGCACAGACAGGAAAACAAAGAGGTCAATGGAACAAAACCGAGAGCCCAGAAATGAGCTCACACATATACAGACAACTAATCTTTGACAATTGTGCCATAAAAAGGAGAAAGAGCATCTTTGATAAATGGCATGGGGAAAAACAGATATCTGTTGTTTTATGCCATGATTTGTGGGGGTCTGCTGAGTAATGGGGTCCCAGAAGATGAAAAGGGGTCCTCAGGGAGGACAAAGTGGGGTCCCACAGGATGAGATATGGGGTGGTTGGTCCACAGAGTCACTTTACCCAGCCTCTGGGGGCTGGTAAGACTGTTCTGCCAGAGCAAGCGGCAGAGCCTGTTTATTCCAGAAAGTACAACAGCTTATGTATGGTCCTCAGACCAATCAGGGTGCAAAGTTACAAACAATGGGGTACTGCTCTGTCAGGTGTGCAGTCCATCAGCATAGAATGGGGAAAGAGGGAAAGGAGGGGTTGAAGATATGGGGAGTGCTCCTACAGATATCCTTGTGCAAAAGGATATTGGACCCTATCTCATACCATATAAAATTAACTCAAAACAAATAATCTCAAGTATAAGATCTAAAACCATAAAACTCCTAGAAGAAAGCACAGGGGGAAACTCCTTGACACTGTTCTTACCTAAGATTTTTTAAATATGACCCCAAAAGCAAACAAAACAAAGAAACAAAAACCACCAAAGAAACAAAAATGTGGGACTATATCAAACTAAAAGTCTTCACACAGCAAAAGAACCAACAAAATGAAAAGGCAACCTACAAAATGGGAAAATATTTGCATGCCATTATGTGTGATAAAGCATTGATATCCAAAGTATATGAACTCACATAACTTAACAGCAAGGAAACCAAAAATAGTTCAACTAAAAATGGGTAAAAAGTTTGAATAAACATTTTTTTTTTTCCAAATGGCCATCAGGAAAATACAAGTCAAAATCCCAGGAGATACCAACTCACATATGTTATGATGGCTATTATCAAAAAGACAAGAGAGAAATGTTGGTGAAGATTCG
Source organism: Geosciurus inauris (assembly GCA_004024805.1). Taxonomy (NCBI): domain Eukaryota; kingdom Metazoa; phylum Chordata; class Mammalia; order Rodentia; family Sciuridae; genus Geosciurus; species Geosciurus inauris. The sequence continues at coordinate 2,716 of PVHX01010819.1, read as the reverse complement.
GAGACAAGGGAACACAGGAACCCTGTTGATAGGATTGTACACTGGTACAGCCATTATGGAAAACAATGTGGAAATTCCCTAAATAATTAAAAAACAAAATTACCACAAGACCCAAAAACCCATTTCTGGGTAAATATCTAAATAAAATTAGGATGTCTAAGAAATATCTGTACACACATGTTCACTGCAACATCAGTTACAATAACCAAGGAATGCAACCAAAATAAATGTCTATTAAGGATAAATAAATGTCTATTAATGGATAAAGGAAATGTATATGTACACATGGGTTATTATTCAGTCTTGTAAAAGAGGGAAATCATGTCCTTTGTGACAATGGATAAACCAGACACTGTGCTAAGTGAAATAAGCCCCCTTATTGGTAGACTCTAAAAAACACTGAACTCATGCAAGCAGAAAATAGAATGGTGGTTGCCAGCAGGAAAGTGTTGAGTGAAATGGGGAGATGTTGGCTAAGACACACAACTTTCTTTTATAGAGTGAATGCTATTGACATCTAATATATAGCATAGCAATCTATAATACAAGTAAGAAAAAGGAGGAAGAAAAAATAGTTGATAATATTGTATTGTTTACTTAAGTCTGCTCAGGGATGATCTTAAATGGCCTCACTCCCTCACCTACACACACATGTGGAAACTATAGGTGATGCTAGGTGTGTCAATGAACTTGATTGTGGTAATTATTACACAACATATATCAAATTATTATATCATTCAACTTGAATATTTTTATTTGTCAATTATACTTAAACAAATCTGGGAAATGAAAGAAAGAATAACTGAAAAGAATCTTAAGGAATTAAGGAAAATTTATTGGTAATTCCCACAACCTAGTGACAATTCCTACCACTCTACTAGTGATCAAGAGAAAAGTGAAATGCTACTCCATATACATTGTTAAATATCCTCAGACAGTATTATATTTTCATTTATTTTCTGTTGAAATTATTTTATAATGGTAAAATTCTATTGTATTGAAATAGTTTATGATGTTTATATACTTAAACTTGACTATGTTCATCAGGACCAAAGGTAATTATCCAAGAGAATGATTGTTAGTCTCAGTACTTAAAATTTATCATTTAAAACATACTCAGCTATGTGGAACTTGTTATATCAAAATATATATTTAAAATTTATAAAAGTTAAAAATAAATTTATTAACTTCTTTTAACTTTCCTTCCTTCATATGTATTAAACTCAGATACAAAGAGACTTGAGGAAAATGACTTTTAAAACAAATTTAATAAAAGTAAGAGAAGAAAAGTATGGATTAATTAACTAATGAAGAAACAAGGGATAAAAGTAGGGAGGAAGGAAAGAAGGAAGTGGAAAGACAAGAAGGAAAAAGCAGAAAAGAAATCAGGTACTCCTTACCTTTATTGAAAAAGTCCCAATATTCATCAACCTGCTTCTGGTTTGGATAATGACCACACTCTCTAAAGTACTTAAGGAGCTCACTTCTGGGTAATCCTTGACTATCTTCTCTCTTGGCAAACATTGTTTCATAGACTGAAAGTCCAAAAAGATAATAGAAAATATGTTCTTTATAAATAATATACCAAGTGCAAGCCACCTAAAAGGTTCATCTGGATTTGAAGAAACATTAACTGCAGCTTTATTTTCCTGTCTACTGACATGCCTCCATGATTTAAGCAGCTTGCTGGTAAGAGGCAAAGGCAGTGTGCCTCCAGCTGGCATTGCACAGTAGTGAAATTCAGACTGGACTCAAGGAAAAAAAGGGCTCCTAGATTCTGGTTTCATGACACTACCTCTGTCAATGCTTGAACTACATTATAAAACATAGCTATATAGAAGTTTTATTTTCAAAGAAGATATATTCATTATACATATTACTGGGATTGGGTGTGATATTTCAATACAAGCATATGCTAATCAAATCCTGCCTCCCTTTATCCACCCTCCAACTCCCTTTCCCAACCTCCAGTAATCACTATTCTACACTCAGGTTAATTGACTTGTTTTTTGTTTTTTTTTTTTTGAGTTCCACATATGAGAGAGGCTATGTAGTACTTGACTTTCAGTATCTGACACTTCATTTAACATAATGTCCTCCAGTTCCACCCATTCATCCTTTATGGCTGAATAATACTACATTGTATAATGTATATACCTACATTATGTGTGTGTATATATATCCATATACATATATACGCAATGTGTGTGTGCATATATATACATACATATGTACATACACACACACATCACATTTTTTTGTACATTCATCTGTTGATGGGCATCTAGTCTGTTTTTGTATCTTAGCTATTATGAATAGCGTCACTATAAACATAGGTGTGTAGGTATCTCTTTTATATGATGATTTTATTCTCTTTGGATTTACACACTGAAGTGGAATAGCTGGATCACATAGTAGATCTAATTTTAGTTTTCTCAGCAAGCTTCATACTGTTCTCCATAATTGCTATAAAAATTCACATTCCCATAAACAGTGAATGAGAATTCCTTTTTTTCATATTCTTTTTTTTTTTTTAATTTTTATTCTTGTTTTATTTAGGCTTACATGTTGACAGTGTAAATTGACTCATTGTACATAGATAGAGGATAACATATCAATTCTCTAGTTGTAAGTTGTATAGAATCACATCATATATGCAGTCATACATAAAGTTAGGGTTATTATGACCATCATATTCCATCACCCTTGCTGTCCC